>JAGDQP010010313.1:19824-56180 GCA_022664845.1 Lepisma saccharinum
TGTTTGGTTACAAGGTTAGAAGGGTAACCTCGGTTGACTAGAGCCTCCTGGAGGCGTTGGTTTTAAGTTTCAGCAGCAGAGGTGGTGGAATTCAGACGTTGTCCTCTGAGAGCAAGGGAGAAAGGAATCGCTTTCTTGGCGTGGTAAGGATGAGAACTTGAGTAGTGTAAGTACTGCATATGGTTGGTGGGTTTTATGTGAACGGAAGTGGTCAGCATGTTGTTTTCTAAGGTGATGTCCACGTCAAGGAATGTGACTCTTTTGTCGGAAATGGACCAGGTGAACTGGACAACACGGAATTGGTTCAGTTGTTCTAGGAATGTCTTGAGACTGGTTTCACCATGAGTCCTTAGAATCATTATATCGTCCAAGAATCTTACCCAGAGTAGAGGGGTCAAAGGTTGAGTTTGCAGGAAATCATGTTCGAGTTTGCCCATAAACAGATTAGCATAAAAAGGTGTCATTCTCGTACCCATGGCTGTGCTTCGGATCTGAAGCTAGTGTTTGTCGTCAAAGGCGAAGTTGTTACATGTCAGAACTAGGTTGGCCAGGTTAAGAAAGAAAGCTGTGGTTTGGCTACGAGGTTTGGGTCTCTGGTTAAGGAAGAATTCCATAGCTGCCAGGCCATGGGCATGAGGAATGTTGGTATATAAGGAAGTAACATCTATGGTGCAAAGCAGTATGTAAGAAGGAAGAGGCGGTAATTTACGGATGATTTCTAAGAAGTGGTAGGTGTCGCGTATGTAGGCAGGCAGCGCTTGAACATGTGGTTGAAGGAAGGAGACAACGAGAGTGGAAATGCGTTCAGTAGTGGAATTATAGCTGGCTACAATGGCTTTGCCTGGGTTACCTCGTTTGTGGATCTTCGGTAATAGGTAAAAGGTTGGGGTACATGGACTGTCCAGGACTAGGTTACATCCTAACCTGCAAGTTCTGTGATGCCTTTTATGTGGGAGAAACAAGTTGTGCTCTTAACATTCGAATTAATAACCATCGTCACTTCTGTACTATCAACAAACCGGATGCCCCAGTTTCCTTGCACACCGAGTCCCACAATACCAATTTTGATCTATCTTTTCTGGTTGTCATAATCCACATTTTACCCCTACGACCAGCACGTCTGTGGGAGACTGCTTTTATTCATGGTTTGAGAGCGAAAATAAGACCTGGCCTTAACCTTCAATAACTCGAAGCTCAACTTTTCTTCTGCATTTTCAACACATTTCCATCCACGATCCCACCTAGTAGTTACACGCTATACAGTTGTTATTATTTCAAGTTCCGGAAATCTACGCGCTACAGCAGTCAGTTGTTCTCCAGTTTTGATGCTTTGCCCGCTATGTGTCGCCACTGTCTCTTCAAACTTGTACTTTGTGAACATGGGAACTTCGCTCTCTTGGTCTATACTTGAGAACGTGTAATACACGAAATATAGTGACTTTTTTTAAGTGTATATGAATATGGGTGATCTAATGCGAAACTAAGCTATAAGTATTATCCTTTTTTTCTCCTTCATTTGTCTTAAATTTACCTTCTCTTCAAACTTGTACTTTGTGAACAAGTGAACTTCGCTGTCTTCCTCTCTACTTGAAAAAGTGTGAATACACGAAATATAGTGACTTCTTTTGTGTGTACATGTGAATATGTGTGATCTAGTGCGTTAGTAAGCTGTAAGGAATCCTTTTTTCTCCTTCATTTGTCTAAAATTTACCTTATATATATATATATAAATATAAAACATTAATGTAGTGGGGTACCATAAGGTATTCCGCATGCTTCTTTTTGAAGAAAGAAAGGGACTTATTTCTTTTAAGTTCCAGTGTGTGTTGGGATACCGAAATGCTTTGATGTTACTTTGATAGTTGCATCATAACAGAATGGCGACAAATGCTTTCCTTGACTTGATCATATCTCCGCTCCTAATTATTCGATTTTAATTTTCTTTGCGTCACCTGAAAGGTAATTTAAAGGCTCTTCTTTCACTCTATTACACATTTTGATGTAAATCTAAAGGTTTTCCAGAAAAATGTAACAAATATTTTATAATTTATTGGACTTTAATTTGGTTAATTACTTGAAAATTGTTCAAAACTCATCTATGTGGACCGTTTTTAAAAAGTGCAGAATTTTATAAGCTTTACATTGATATAACGAAAAGAAAGCCTTTTGTCCGAAGTTAGCTCATCAACTCCATGGAACTCATAATCATAGTTTTTTTATTTTAATGTTGGCTTCTTATAGTCATGAGGAGGAGCCAAACACTGAACTTCTTCACTTCTTTCATGCTTCATTGTAGAATTACATTTTCACTGAAAAGAACATGACAGCGAAAGAAGAAAAAAACCCTCCGTGGGAATCAACTCCATGATAATCACTCTACATTTTGAAAATGAAATAAATAAATAATACAGTATTGATCTGTGAGTACCTTTAAAATACCTCCTTTTTTTTGTTTACTTCAAACTGTCAAGTGTATTAAGTGCAGAAACGTGTATTAAGCAGTGCTTTGTTTTTCTTACTGCTGCCGCTTTTGACAGTTCATGGTGTTCCCTTTTGGTATTTTGCTGAAACCTATCCATTGTCTTTAATTCGTTCGTGAAACGTCCAAGTTTGAGAACAGTCAGGAGAAAACGTGTCCCTCCATTTTCGTTCAGTGTAATTCCAACAAATCCTCAAATCACTTTCATAGCTCTGTTATCATGTTTCAAAGCTTCGTCTGTACTCAGACAGTAAAACGGTAATTCTGATTTGTTTACTAGCCAATCTCCCTTTGGGAATTTGTCCCAGGTCTGTTTTCAAGTTTTCATCTCTGCTAGATACCATGCTATCATACCAGAGTATTTAACAAGGTTCAACACAAAGAAAAATTTTGTGAAGAAAGTCATGTTGTGACACAAACGAAAAGTATTTGTTTTTCAACGTGTGGACAAATTTTCAGCAAGATTTAAAGCTGTGGAAAGGAAAAAGTGAGTCATAAATAAATGTTTGATGAATTGAAAACTTTAGGGCAGTCATCAGCAACTCGTTCCCCTGCGAGCAGAAGCCGCTTTCAGTGTAGGCAGTGGAGTGCTAGGAGCTTGCACGTGTGTATGTATTGAAGCGCACACACGTACGAAAAGGAATATGAAATTCGTTTACATTCAGTACAAATGCATGCAGTAACAAAGAACATATTTGTTCTAATATTCAGTATCATTATCACTATCGAACGACCGTTGTTTAGGTTATACCGTAGGCCGTAGCTCAGTTGAAAGAGTGTTGGCTTAGCAATCGAAAGGTCCTGAGAACAATCCCTGCGACCGTCTATCCTGACTGAGGTCTTCGAAGGATTTTCCTGTCACACAAGGTAAACGCCGGTTTGGTACCTAGAAGATAGGCTCTGGCCTACTACCTTCCAACATCCTCTCCCACACCCTATCTCAGTCTGAGCCGAAGATGCCTAAATGCCATAAATAATTTCAAATTCCCCAAAGTAGGTTACAGTGTTCATGTTAATAAAGGTTAGTATTCCCTTTAAGAGAGATCATTAGAATGTGCTGTTACTGTCTTGCCCTATGCCTGTGCGTACTTGCGTTGGCAGATTAAAATTTAAAAAAAATATCGGACGACTGATCCTTATGTGTTTTCTTACAGCCTTTAGGCATCTCTGACTTAGGCCGTGAGAAGATTGGGAAGGTAGCATCCTGATATTCGCCTGGTGAGACAAAGAAATCCTGGAAAACCTTAGGCATGTTGGTCGCGGGGTTCTAATCCACGTGCCCATTGCCGATTCTAAATCCCAGACGTTACCACCAGGACTATGGGGCTGGATAATTGCTCCTATATCTGAGAACGCTGGCATCACAGTCGGGAGATTCGGGGTTCAAATCCCGGGCTTTCTGACAGATACTTTTCGTAGTTTTATGTAGTTCTGTATACGACAAATGCGAACTTGGTACCTTACTTTAAAGCCAGGGCCATTCCTTTCCTATATATTATATATAACCACCTTGCTAGTGCTATGTTGTTCACACGTATTCATAGGTAACAGTTCCACGATGTCATTCTACTTTTTCCTCTCCATTCATTGTCGGATCCAGAAAAGGGGTGGGGTGCGCGCAACCCCTCTTCAAGAAAAAAAAAATATTATTATTTATAACATTATTTCAACAGTTTATCTCAGAGGAAGCTGATCTGGGAATATCAAATTTTGAGATACCGAGTTTATATAATAATTATAATTCACAGTCATATTCAATCCACTACTATGAAGCCTCTCCCAGAGGGAGGAAGGAGTTGGTCTACTGCTCGCACGCTGATCAGACGTGTTGGGAGAGGAGAGCCAAAACTCTCGACTGTGATCGCCACTTTCTTTTATTCACAGCAGCTCCTCAATTGTCCTCACGATGCTGGGTCAACACCGAAATCTTGAGCCCCCACCGGGAATCGAACCCGGGACCGCTCGCATTGAAGTCGAGCACGCTAGCGACTAGCTAAGCAGGAGGCTCTCCGAGTTTATATTCCATGATATTTAGCAATTTGAGAGGAAAATAATATAAATGTATACTTAAAAATACATTTAGTGGGGAAATATCAAAAAGGTCCGTGGTCTACTCCACAGACTTACGCTCACTCACACAAAAATCCTGAATCGGTCCGTCTCCATTTTACACGTCCGACAACTTGTCAAGCACTTCCCGCTGCACGACTCACGGGAAGCAGAGCTCACCGTTATTACATCGTAGAGTACTGTGTTTACAGTGAATGTTTCAGGACAGAGGTCTTCAATCTGCGGTCCACGTGTCGATTTGGACTGGCCCCGAAACAAATAAAAAAAAAAAAATAATAGTGACCTTATTCTACGGGAACTAAAAGAAAATAATTTGAAACACAAGAAGTAATTTGGTCATCATTTTAAAAATATTTAACAGCGTGTTGATATAATTATTAAATTCTCGTTAGTAATATAACCTGGAAATAGTTAATAGATTAAAATTACTGTATTACTTTTGAGTTTATCCTTTCTAATGCGGCCCTAGCTCTCTTTTTGCTCACTGACAAAACAGGTTGGAGACCACTGATTTAGGGTATGGTAAGGTTATGCCACCATTCATAAAAATGCTGCTCTTCTGATGGGGTTTCATAAATTTTTGGAGTTAACTTTAAACAAATGTAAAGCTTATAAAATATTACATTTTTTTAAAAAGGTTCACATTTAACGAGTTTTGAGCCATTTTCATTTAATTAACGAAATTAAAGGCCAATAAATTATTTTAAAAAATCATTTTTCTGGAAAACCTTCAGGTTTACGTCAAAATGTGTAATGGACTGAAAGAAAGCCCTCTAAAGTACCTTTAACATGACACAAAGAAAATTAAAATCGGATGCTTAGGAGCCGAGATACGATCTAGTCAAGGAAAGCATTTGCCGCCATTTTGTTATGACGCAACTGTCAAAGTGGCACCAAAGCATTTCCGTATCCCAATACACACAGGAACACAACAAAGTAAGTCACTTACTTGCTTTATGAAAGAGCATAAGGAATTAATTTCTCGACCCTTTGGTACTGCACTAATGCCAAATATTTAGTAGATTTCTTTCAGTATTCGCCATGCATTTTGAATCTACTTCACCGCCTTAAACTGACGTGAATCATTCAGGGAAGAAAATTGTATAGCAAGAAATCTTATGGAAAGCTTTTATTTCACTTTTCTCATTGAAATAACCTTGTTTGAGAGCGGGAATAGTCTTCATTGAAAATCACCTTTCTTTGTCGCTCAACGTGGTCTATATTCGTTAGGAGTTTGTTTTTCATTCAATTATAAGTTAGCACAGCACTCTCCTGTTATAGGTTCGGCCTTCACAAGGTAACATGTTAGGAAAGTTTCTTTAATTTCCCAGAAAATTGATGCCAAAATAGTAGAATTTCAAGTTACAATTTGAGATGTATGTCTACTTGACATGTCCTCAACCGTAACATTTCAGACACTTTTAAAACCCTTTAAAGACCAAGGATGGACCTCAGAGGCCCACCGTCAATATAAACTGATTTTTGCTATGGGAGATTTACTTTTAAAATTGAAAAAAAAAAAAAAACGCATAACATATAAAATACAAATGACTATACAAGAATTTTAAGACTTTCAGTTATCTTCGCCTTTCAACTTCAACAATATTTCCAAAAATAGTTCCAACAATGTACAATAAATGACAGTACTTTAACGGAATGTTAGTAATGCAAAGAAACATCAGCTTATTACTAGAACTGCGCTTTGTATTTCTTTCAGTACTCTGTGGGCAGCACAGCACTAAAACGTTTGATCACATGTTGCTCAGCTTGTAATTTAGGTACAACAATGGGTGACTCCTCATTGTAATCGCTATGGACCATGAAAGCAAACGGGGTAACAACCCGAAAGGTAGAAACTTCCCTAAAGAGAATAATAATAATAATAAAGCTTTTCCCCCGATCAAAGTGACATTGGCTTGTTTGGAAGTCAATCTTTATTAAAAGATGTTATCGAAGACTAACGCTCTATTCTACTTAGGGTTATGTATCATTAGCAGTTATTTTATATTCTGCTCAGGGGACCTAGTGTTTCCACATGGTTCTACCACGGCTGTTGGGAACTGCTGGCTGTCCTTTACATCCGTTCCCAGTTCGATACCTATTTTCCAATATATTGTATCAAGAGCAGCAATTATCTGGTGTAGTAAAAAGTAATCCATTATTTTGCCAATAGATGGCTTCAGTGATCTGTATCTCGCGTTGTATAAGTCCGATCGGGTTCAACGAGATGGTGTTCAAACGATGAGATTGCGTACTACAAACACTGTTCAGATAGTTATGATGAGTTGACTCAGTGTTGTGTGAGCGCGCGTCAAAATGGACACTAGCAAAGAGAAAATACGCTATATTTTACAGTTTTTCTTCGATAAAGGCGAAAACGCAAGCCAGGCGGCTGCAAATGTGAATAGTGTTTATGGTCCTGATACTGTAACAGCCAATCACGCGCAATTTTGGTTTCGTCGATTCCGTGCCGGTAATTTTGACGTCAAAGATGTACCACGCACTGGAAGGCCACGTGTCGAAAATGTCGATAAAATCATGGACATTGTCGCGTCCGACCGTCATGTAAGCACTGTTTCGATTGCCCAAGAGCTAAACATTGCACAAAAAACCGTGTGGAACCATTTGCATAAGGCTGGATACAAAAAGAAGCTTGATGTATGGGTGCCACACGAGTTAACGCAAAAAAACCTCATGGACCGAATTTCCATCTGCGAATCGCTGCTGAATCGCAACCAAAGCGACCCATTTCTGAAGCGGTTGGTGACTGGTGATGAAAAGTGGATCACTTACGACAACGTCACGCGAAAACGGTCGTGGTCGAAGCGCGGTGCGCCGGCGCAAACGGTGTCCAAGCCAGGATTGACGGCCAGGAAGGTTTTGCTGTGTGTTTGGTGGGATTGACAGGGAATTATCTACTATGAGCTGCTCCCCTACGGCCAAACCCTTAACTCGGAACTATACTGTCAACAATTGGACCGTCTGAAGGCAGCAATTGCCCAGAAGCGGCCACCTTTGGCCAATACGAGAGGCATTGTGTTCCACCAGGACAACGCCAGGCCACACACATCGATAGTGACTCTCCAGAAGCTCCGGGAGCTTGGTTGGGAGGTTCTTATGCATCCACCTTATAGTCCGGACCTGGCACCGAGTGATTACCATCTGTTCCTGTCCATGGCGAACACGTTTGCTGGTGAAAAATTCGCTTCAAGAGAGGCTTGTGAAAATCGACTGTCTCAATTTTTTGCCAATAGGGACAAGGGCTTCTATGAGAGAGGCATCATGATATGATACTACCTTCCAAATGGCAACACGTTATCGAACAAAACGGCGCATATGTGACCTAAATCGGATCATTCTAACTATGGTAAGTCAAGCCTTCAAGGTCATGCAAAAATAATGGATTACTTTTTACTACACCAGATTTGTAGAAGACTTAAATTTAAACTTTTTATGTACTTGTTGTTCGTGATGTAACCTCTAATCTTTTAATATAAAAACACTAATAACTCAACGTTTAGTAGGATAAATCCACCTACATTGTCTACAAGAAGGAACGTCTAACTAAGAAATACAGTAATAAATAAAAAAGAAAAACACGTATGAATCAGACCATAATATAGTGGGGTTGGGCGTGTTTTAACATTTTCTTTCCTTTCTTGACTGCACTATCGTGGGTTCAGTACTTTTTGCTTAGTATTCTCAAAAGATGGCAGCACAATCTACCCAGTCAACATCCGTTTATAATGGATTTATAGCCTCTCAATCTTTGTTTTTGGAAAAAAAAAAAAAGGCAATTCTTATTTTATCTCTGACAATATTTCGATTTGAGGAAGCAGCGTAAGATCTTATGTGTTGACATTGGTAATGTTTATAAGTGGACTGTACTGTAGAATATATAGCAAATACAAATAACTAAATGTCGCTCCAACAATTTCAAGGACAACCACAACCCCAAAGAACAGCGTTCCTACCACGCATCACTACTGGCGCTTCTGAGGTGAGAGAAAAACGATTTCTGTGGGGATGGACGTGTGATTTCCGAATAGGAACAAAGTTCGCCGAAGTTCTTTGTCATCGGATAGCCACGTTGTGTTCTTGTTCAAGCAACAACGGTCAAAGTTGGAACAGGGTTTAGTACGCATCCCGTTTGTAAGATGGCACGACAATAGTTCGATAGTGCTCCCATCTATAGATAATAGGTGAAATTCATTAAGCTGTTCACCCGATACTCTATTCTAGTTAGTTGCACCATGAACGTCACGTAAGTAGTACGTTCAATTCACTCTCGGTATCAAATGATTCAAAGGGGAGCGGCTAAACGACGCAAATGTGAAACAAAGTGAGCATAACGACGCTAAATAGCATTCCGAAAAGAAACTCATTTTCACAAATATCTACCTCTAGTGACTTCCCTAAGTATGACGAAGTGATTTTCGCAGTGATATGATTCTAAAACCGTAATGGCATTATTTTGCACTTTGTACACGAGAACATGACGCAAACAAATAACAAGCGCACCTTACTGGGCATAAGAATGTATTTCAAAATCTAATACATCTGTGTTTTCATAACATTTTTCAGAGTACAAGACTTCTACATAAAGACATGAAATTACAGATCAACTTTCCTGAGGGCTGAGGTTTAGGTAAGAGGCTGAGATTTCATTTACAAAACTTGTAGTTTAAATAGACGTTTTTCTAAAAATGCAGGAGCTTCTTTTATGTAAAGTATAAAGTGTACAAATTAATTCTATTGACATGCTGCCGCATTTTTCTGAAGCTAGGAGTGTTTTGGTTAGTATCCAAAGTGCACTTCGTTTTCCAGTAATACCCTTGCAATGTTGATGAACATCTCTTAATAATGATTAAGCACCCACTCTTAATAACGATTAAGCACCCAGCATTGAATCATACACAGTACACAATAACAATATAATCTACAATATTACCTACAGGAAAATCGATGAAGAAAAAAAAAACAGAAAGAAAATGGCTGATTACCACAACGGTTAATTTTAAATGAAATCTAATTAACCTTTTACCTATTCGACGTTCGTGGTGCGATATTTTACTATACAAACACTAATTTTGAATTCTGGAATTTGAATTTATTTATGACCTTTAGACATGGCTCAGGCCGTGCTAGGCTAGGGGAAAGGATATGAGAAGGAGTTGCCTAAGTTGAAGGTATTATTGCCTAGTGTGACTGACGATAACACTAATACCTCGAGTTTCTTAAGTTATATCCATCTATATTTTTTAGAGAGTGAACGTCTAGGAAAACATTAAAAAAAAGTACATCGGAAATAAAGTAATAGATAATAAATGAAGAAAGCAAAAGAAATAAGTTAAAACACACCCAACTCCACTACACTAGAGCAGAGTCATGACAATTGTGAATTCCATTCTAGTCCAGTTGAATTGAATGTGTTTAAATGTAATTCTTATCCTTACTTTACTTCTGATGTGCCAAATTTCTTAAAGTTTTCTTAGATGTTCATTCCCCTAGAAAAATGTAGGTAGATATTTAACCTACGAAACGCCGGGTATTACATGGTGTCTACTGTTTTTCTGACTTAATATTCCCTGAGTTCTTAATATAGTGGAACGTGTAAACACGCAATGACATTTTTTAAATCCCACCACCACCCAGTCCAAGCATCTTGTACACTATTGGTATTTCACAAGTGAAAAAATAAAAATATAATTTCTTTAAAATAGTGGATTTCAACACATTGAAAAAATCCGGTCAGCAGTGGGGAATCGAACCCACGACCTCCACCTTCCTGGGGCAGGTCCACCTTATAAATTTCCCTGAGCTTCTGTCAAAAATTATAGATTTCCCTACATATTCCCTGAGTATTCCAGGTTTTCCAGGGTGGTTGAAGCTTTTGTGTTGCAAAAGATTTGAGGGTGCACCACGAATGTGAAAAGTTAAATTTTCAGTCTCCTACGTCATAATCCCGTTCTTGAAATCAAATAAACTCATACTTACTGTTCCAAAAAAATATGTCCTTGTTTGGCAACAGCTACTGTGACGCAGGGGAAAGCATTACGGCGAAAGCCACCATGACTCATAAAATTACTGCTCTGTTCCTCTAAATACCCCTCTCGGATCAACAGTCGTCCTAGAAAGGAAGGGAGTAACAATGAACATAAAACACAAGTCAATCGAGTCACGTACAACATTTAATATATAAAAAGAATAAAACAGAAAGGACACAGGGATGCAAAAGCAGCAGTTACGTTTGGATATGAGTACATTTTCTGCAGGAAATATCATAACTGACAGAAAAGCGTAAGTGGTAGACACGTAAAAAATGGAAGTTCTTAAGCGACTGTGTTAAAATACCAATATTTGGTAAGTTTTCCGCCTGAATTACTTTTTGAGGTGATTGAAGTAAAATAATTTTTAAATATCGGCATTGGGCGAAGGTGCTATGAGCAATGTTATTACTAACGTGAACTTCTCTGTGGATTTTGGCAAAAAGGAGAAGAAACAGAAGACAGGGAAGTTGGAGAAAGAAATACCTGAAAAATTCACAGATAAGTGATTCACGCATGAAATAACATAATTTTGACGGTGAACCGTTCTTTTCTACCATTTTAGTGATAATGGCCGGCATTCTGGCATTCCAGAATTCCGAACACCCCTAGTAGGGAGAGCACCATTCCAGAATTTGCCTTGTGTGACTGAGAAAAACCCTGGAAAAATCTCAGTCAACATGGGCGATCGCTGAGATCGTTTGCAGGATCTTCCGATTGCTAAGCCAACGCTGTATCAACTGAGCTACGGCCTCTCAGTATTTCTGGTATTATTTGTTTCATTTCCAGAACTCAATGCCCTAGTTCGATACAGACGGAAACTTCGCTTGTTCGATGACGTACCTACTACAAATGCACATCTAACAATGAGGCTTAAGCGGTAATATTATACGAAAAGGAGTTTATAAAGTCTACTACTTCACAATAAGCTCTTTGTCTGAGAAAAATGATTATCGGAAGGATGGATTATCTACCCCTTTTTTCTCTTAATTTATTAGCCGTGAGTGTGAATCCTACTATTACTCCAGAAAGCACGAATAGCAGTACCGGTGCTCAATGCACTCTACCATGAACTAGCTACAACAAAGCTACGCGTGTTAATATTTACGTAATTTTGAAGAAAGTTACTTGCCAAAACATCACTCGTAATGAGAGTATTCCCTAGCTTTTAATTATTATTATTAGTACGAATTTCAGCACAAGTAATATTTCCTGCAACACAAATTACATAATCTCGTGGACCTCTGCTCTAACGTAACTTTTAAATTCACTTGTATTCAATGTATGTAGGTTGACGAAACTCATCTATAGGTACAGACTTATCTATAGCATAACAATTTTGCAAGTTAATACGAGGAGGAAAAGTACACAAAATTAGTAAAAACTTTGGTAAACTTTATTTTTATATGAGCCAGTCTTGTAACTTTGGACTTCGGCCCGTCACGATTCGTCTTTAGCTGTTAAAATCCACACCCATGCCGGGACTCGAACCCGAACCGGCCGGCACACAAAATCAGTGCTTTAAAGAGAAAAAAAAACAAAAATTTTCTTTTCAGTTTTTTTTTTTTGGCCGTGTTTTATATAAAGTTCGTCTTCTTTAAGTAAATAAAATTCATACCGCTTATTCGAGTAGTTGTATTAAAAATCCTTTGTTGGTATTTCCAGAACCTCTAACTTTTTTTTCCGTAAGCTATTGCCATTTGCTGTGTTTTTATTATCAAACCGAAACAAACATTGAATATTACTGGAATCGTACTGTAAACATTCTCAATTTACTTTTAGGACAAAATACGTTACGAAATACAGCGAATCCCGAGTTAACACAAATTAGATAATACCGGGTGTTTAATAACTAACCGAACACTTAGTTTTGGAATAACTTTCGAAATACGCATGATAGTGCCTCACTTTCAGTTGTTTTTCGACCACGTACTTGCAGGTAATTGATTCAGTGTTGTCCAAGTGAACAGTCCAGATGGTGTATTCAACCGAAAATGCGTTTTTCTTGTTAGAACTTGGTATCAAACAAATGAGTCCTTCTGAAACACTGAGGAAGTGGTCAACAGTATAGAAGAAACTTCGAAAACCACCAGTCAACAGTTGTGGTCCTGATTAGGAAATTTCGAACAGGTGCTTCTGTTCTCGATGCTCGTAAAGAAAATGCGGGTGCAACAAATCAGTCAGGACACCGGAAAACGTGAAACAAGCACGATGATGCACCTCCGCATCGCACTCTAGATGTTCCTAGGATCATAAACGGTGAGTTTGGGAATAACGTGCTCGCTTTCAACTACCTCGTCATTAACATGGAACTATCGAATTATTCTCCCGACGCAAACCCTTATGACTTCTTTCTTCGCGGATATTTCAAAGATTTTGTCTACAAATCAAGCGCTAAGACTGTGAATGAGTTCAAAGACGCTGACGCTTTTTGCACTGTAACTCGAGATACCTTAGGCAAGGTCCTACAGAAACTTGAAGCCCGAATACGCCATCTTGTGATAACGGAAGGCCGAACACTTTGAAAATCTTATCAATTACTGTAATAACCTTTTGAGCACACTTGAAAGAAACACTGATTGCTTAAATATATCTTTTGTCAATCAACCTTTTCTCTAAACTAAGTGTTGGGTTAATTATTAAATAGTCGGTATATATAAGTAACCATTAGAACTTTTACCCCCCAGGGAAAGAGAATTACCTAATCCTTTCCACCATTCTTCTGGCTTCTCCTTTCCTTTCCCGTGTAGACTGTTTTTCCAAAGTTCTTCTCGAACTCTGCTACACTTCGACCCACGAAGAAATAGGATTGGAACACTCAGACCGTATCTGCCACCAAGTTCTCGTACAGCTTTCATCAAAAGAACGGCATCTTTCGTAAAATCGTACGTTCCATCTGGCAACTGACCATGAAATTCTTCCTTCTGATTACGCTGCAGAACTCTGAAATGAGGGGAAAATTTAGAACACACACTTACATGTCCTCATAGAATAAAAGTTGCTATTTTCATTCCATTACTTAATTGTATTTCTGAGTTGCACTGGCATCTATGATCGAAGTCAGCCTCATCTCTGAGGGTTAATGATATCCATAATATGGCACAACACCCGGAATGCGTTAGGAAAAGAATACTCGTATTCGGCTCACAGCACTGACGCAAGTTGCACAAGACTCTCAAGAACCTATCTAAACAGGATTCGAACCTAAACAATTACTTTGCCGTACGATTTTAAAACCATATTTCTACCAATAAGCATTGGTGTATTTGCATTCACAAAATTCTGTGAAGTTACAGGAACGAAGGCCTATTTCTATGCCATTTTCAGCTGAAATTTACTTATGTTTCAAAATATCCCTACAGCTTCAAAGGTGTACTCGGTGCAGTATTATTCTCAACATTCTCGCGTTCACTACATCGCAGCTAGGACTGTTACGAGGACTTAATCTCTTGTTATTCAACTGAAAAGGCGAGATATTTGCCGTTCGTTTTCGTATACACAATAATACGCTACCCGCGTTTGATTGTATATAAATAAATACTGTAAATAAAATAAAGTACGTTTTTATACAGATAAACAGTTGATTATGCTCGTATAAATACTGTTTAACAGACAATAGATACCAGATGCACATAGAAATAGTATATACTATAGGAAAACTTGAAAATCTCAGTGAAAATTCTACATTCTTGTTCCCCAATACAATGTTCATTATAACGAAATAAAATCGTCGGTCCTGTAAAATAATTATAACGGAATTTTATCTGCATACGCATTTCCAGATTTTAACAGAGTTTACTGCCATAGGTTAGAAAAGCCAGGTTAGAGATTTTCTTCATTAATCAGTTACTCCTAGTAGGGAATGTTACTGCCCCGAGAACGTCGTGATCTTAGTTTCAATATGGGAAAGCACTTATATAAACTAGAATTCCTAAGGGGTTATGTCGGCTTTCGGCGGGCCAAAACTAGGTAAAAAACAGAATGTTTACAGGAAGAATGAGTTAATGTTTCGGAAGGGTGATTGACATGTGAGTAAAATCTGAAGTGAATGGAATGAAACTGCAGTATGTGCACTGAAGGAGTAAGAAATGTTGCAGGAACTATTTGCAGTTTGCGGAAGAGTATTTGAGAGTGTATAAATACGCAGAAGGAACTATTTGACCATTTTGAACTATGGCCGGATCATGCATAGGCTGTGATGTTTCAATTCAAAACTTCATACGTAGTTATGTGGGAAACGAAAAGGAAATATCTTGAAAGACACGGATTACTGAAGTTAAGAACCCAGTGCGGTAAGTGCAACACGGAATTGAAAATTACAGAGACAAAATACGTACATATTTCATTGCGAATATCGTGTCAATGGTGAAAAGTGTCACTGGAAAAAGTCTGCTGTGAAAGGTACGTTTTTCGAAGGGGCTAGATTATCTATTGAAAAAATTGTGTTATCTATTGTATTTTGGTGCAAAATACGTAAGGATAGGGAAATCTTATTTGCCACGAACTAAAAATTTGTCGAGACACATTCGTGGATTGGTGCAGCTACTGTCGAGAAGTTTGTATAGTGAAGGAGGAAAATATAGTACATAAGTTTTTAAAAGCCGTGGCCGATCTATACATACCGTGAAGGTAAGTACAAACCCTAACCTAAACTAAAAAAAAATAGAGAATATTTAAGAAAACAGTTTTTTTTTTACAAAGGTAAAAAACCTATCCTACAGTAACGTTAACTAACGTAAATTAGCGAATATTTAAGAAAACTGTGACTTTTTTTTACCCAAAAAAGGCTTGCCCCCCGAAAGCCGACATATGCCTTCCTTTATTACTAGGAAAAGAAAAAATAGATGAGTGAAGTTTTCATTGGTTCGAAACCTGGTTAGAACTTACACGAGTGAGTAATAAAACGCAATAAGAATATGAGAATGAAGATGAAATTATATTATATAATCGGGGTAAATGGAATTATTAGATCAATAAGGTTTCTATTTTTAATACAAGACAACCACATCAGTTGCACTTGTTAGAATAAGTGGCAGAACATATGCCTGTCGCCGAAATCAGGTTTAATCTTTTTTTTTTTTTTTTTTTTTTTTAATAGAACGCAAATCTGACAAGTTATTTAGATATCCACTAATGACTAGGCCAGAACAGCAAGAAGTCGGAGACAAATGCCATGCCTTTCTGTATAAACAATTAAGTACTATAAACGTCTACACAAACTTTCCGTGCACTAGGAAAGTGAATTAACTTTCAAGGGGGCATTCTCTTATTACTAACGCCTGCTCCTTATTAAATTCACATTCAATTATACACCTGTGGTAAACATATGAAAAACCAGCGAGAAAATCTAGATGTTCTCACATTTTTGAAATACAATAAGGTTTTTTTTTTTTTTTTTACATTGCCACATAGAATATAAGTTCATTGTTCACTCACCAAATACATTGGTACATGCAGTTGGTGTTCGGATGAGCGTCTCCACTAGCAACACTGTTCTTTGCTTGATTGTCGTCCGCCATCGTGGTCGTTTACATTTCACATTTCTATACAGCAGTTCAAACTACCAGAACACACATCCTCTTTCCTTAAACCTTACCTTTCGATACATCTGATTGATGATGCCGATAGCATTTACCGTGAAATCTATCGTGTGCTCCCTGTTAACAATCAGTGGCATGATTATTGGAAAGGACTGCTGCCATAGAGGAAGAATATGAACCAACTTTAATATCAATCAGTTCAAGGAAACGTTTTCACAAGCATAGTAGTATTACTGGTGAAGCGGAAATAAAAGCTTTTCTTCACGAATAGAAGCTTCTTTGTTTGACTGTGATTAACGTTTAACGAGCCTGTCAGCTCCTAAGGACGAGACCAACAGCACATCTTCAAATGGTCCCTGAACCACTCTGTTCAATGGGCCCACTACATTGAAAATAAGTAAGGTTTGTGTTACATTTCAATTGGAGAGAACATCCTGATTTTGCACACATGTACTAGGTACCTGGTATTGGTTTACGGTAAAGTTTGGGTACCATAAATAGAAAACAACCATCATTAAATTTCGATCAGCGTTTATTAAATAATGTTTGGTACTCCGTTTTCTAAATATACTTTCATCTTTTATTTCAAAGTTGATATTATGCCACATTCTTCCATCAGATTCCACTTCAAATGATACAGGCTCACACATCCGTACAATACATTAATAGATTTACATATCATACATCACTTTTTATCTTTGGTGATATCACACATCTATTACACAGAAATATTTTCCTCAGTGAGGATCTTCTGGTCTACCGAAGATAATTAAAATCATACTTAAAATTTACATGTTTTTCAAATCTCACTTACAAAGCGTTCGAAATCTATTTCATATTTGCTTCCAGTATCCAGTACGAACTATGATTTTCCTGTAATGTAATGCCAATTTATTGCTTTGAAGCACAAACCGACGGAAATGTCGTCAGTTTAGTTTATTTGCACTAAATTTCTATTTTTTAAATTTTATTAATTGGAACAAATTAATACAAAAGTTTTACTCAACGTATACAAACATATCAATTTCAAAGTTCTGTTTTTCTCTTTTCATTTTTGGCTTCGCACTTCACAGAATCTGAGAGATCAAAACCGGTAGTTTAAATAGAAGTAACACATCTGACAGTTGAACCCTGGCAGGAGTGGTAAAAGCACTGTTCAGAAATAATCTTTCAGACTGTGATAACAAGAACTTGTCTGTGGATGATAACACTGAGCCTCAATGCCACTCCACTGTATAGCATCACCATTCAGTGTTCTCTACTTTTACACTTAATTATTCCTGTCTGAGTTAAACATTTTGTTACTTCATTCGGCTTCGGGTCGGAATCGAAGTTAATGTGGAAAAAATAATACTGTAATCCAACCCTGGTGACAGTTACAGCAAAGTAGTACATTTTATTATTGAAGTATAGTCTCGGATGCACTAAAATAAAAATGTTCTAACTGTATGCTAGAAGCAATGCTTTTATGCGTCGTAATTCTCATTTTTAAACTGTATCAGTAGAGTATAACATTCTAATTAAAATAAAATATAACTGTTCATGTATTACTGACCTGTTACAGTTGTCGCAGCATGTTTCTTTTCGCCTTGGTGGTACAGTTACAGGCTTCCCTTCAAAGTGAGACAGCAAGATTCTTCTTCTGCATTCTCTAGATTGCAAATATTTCTGAAATTTGTAGACCATTTCCTCCTTGTGCTGCTTGAACTTCTGCGATTTTATACTAGACAGAAAATGTCTAATAATAAAAAGAAAGAAGTTTTTAATTAATATGCCATACAACAAATATCATACAAAAAAGAATAGGACATAGAAAGAGCATTTTACAGTAGGCTATATTTATTTCCACTACTAAAATGTTACTGCTTCCTTGACTAGGGGTGACGTGAACAAAAACAAGTACATTTTTAAGTAAATACTTGGGATTAAGTGAATAAAGAAAGAGTATATTTTCCATCAGGAGTAAATACTTGTGCTTTGAAAGTAAATGCTCAGAACTTTGAAGTAATTACTTAAGTAAGAGTGAATAAAAATAACTTGCAAGTAAACTCTCAATTGACACAACAAAATACTCTTAAGTAAAAGTGGGTCCCCGAGGAGTGAGTGGTTACGTTCGCTGCCTAGTAATCAAGGGATCCAGGGTTTCGATTCCGGTGAGTACACTAGTGGTTCGGAGGCAACGTTAAACTGTAGGTCTCGTGCTTGGAAGCTTACCAGCTCGTTTAGGACGTTAATACTAATTCAATCAATCTTGAGTAAACGCAAACTTTTATTCACCTAATAGGCGAGAGAATACTTTACTTGCGACTAAACACTTTCGAATATTTGCTTCGTTTTATTCACTTCACCCAACAGAAGGTGCTGAAAGAAGTTACTTTTGTTTACAGGAAAGTTACGCCGAAAAAAAATTACACAGGAATAAATAAAAAGCACGTTTTACGGAAAAGAAAAAGAACACAGATTATTTAAGTTCCCACGAAGAATCTGAAGACAATTAAGACATGTTTTCCTGGTTACGTGCTTAAATACAGTGAGCGCTTTTTAATTCGACAAGTTCGGGACCACGGTCGTGCCGGATTATCGAACGTCAATACAGTTTTAACAGGAATTAAAAAAAAAAAAAAAGTACAGTACAATGACATTTACAACAAGTTGTACATGCAATTAGCAGAGTTATAGCTTTTGTTGGATTCTCCACGGCAACAAACGCCCGAATCTACCCGAACGCGAGCGGCTCGATTGATGCCAGATTACAGAATGTGCCGAACCAAGAAATGCACGATTAAAGAGCGCCTACTGTATAATGAAGTGATAAAGTATTTAGCTCAAACGAGAGAGAGAATAACTAAAGTAGAGAACACTAGATGGTGATGTCACAATGTAGGGAGAGACGGATGAATATAAAAGAAGCTTTCTAAGGGCAAACGGGTAATGGAGAATCAGGATAGTAAAGCCCACCAATAATAACGGAAATAATGAACAGGCAAAGAAAGAGGGAAGTTGAAAAAAAAAAATTATAAACGAAAAAAGAAAGAAAGTTTAACATTAAAAACTCAGAAATTAACCCCAGCTGAAAACAGGAAAGTGAAGTGCCACGCACAGACGTTAAATGCACTAGAAACATGTTCTGTTAGCGGTTAGAACACAAATATGTTTGTTCGCATCTCTTTCGTACTACACAGTGGACGACTCAGAACGCAGACACGAAAGGTTTCATCAAAAGAGGTGTGAAAGGTGTTAGGATATAAGGACAGAAGACTCTTGAGGTTTTTGAGTAACGATGCATGTTGATGATATGGTTAGAGATATATTTACGAGGATGTATTCCGCTGACATAGAAAGCAGGTCAAAAAGTAAAGCGTAAGAGGCAAAAAAAAAAAAAAAACATTTTAGGAAGCACAACTGACAAGACTGGAGATATAGATGATAACCAACGTATCAAAGCTCGGGGGAAATGATACTTGGCACACGGAAAGATGACGGCTAGAAGGCATGTAAAATACCTGTTGGCTGACCTGAAAGAGCATCATTTGCACGGAACAGCGCGATGACGTGAACACCTAAAATCTGTATTTACAAAGAATCTGCAATGACAGAACTCGTTTCACGAGTCATCCAATCGTTACGAGGTTTCCCAAAGTGTATTATTATTTTATTTTATTTTTTAACAAACTAAGTGACAACTTTTGACCTAAGTTCGTCACGTCTGAGGGATGACCTCTCACGCCAATCACCCTTCCAGAGGTAAATGTGGTGAATGTAGCAGTCAGAGGCTTTCTTGAGGAGGTACCATTCAGGCATTCGACTGAGGAACTGAAGAAAAAGACTGGAAAACCTCAATCCGACTTGGAGGCCACCGTGACTTGAACCCACACCTCTCAACTGGTCCGGCTGGGGAATGAGATTCAAATTTATAAGTGAAAAGTCATAAAGCTTTACGGGACCTATGATGCCATCAACGATGTATTAACTGGATGGTACCAAGCAGCCGTAGCTCATTTGGTATAACAATCGTAAGGCCCTGGGGATGATCCTAAAGGCTGCCCATCCTGACAGGTTTTCGAGATATTTTCCTCAGTCATACCAGGCAAATAATGGAATCTACTAACTAGGCCCTGGCCGACTATCTCTCAACATCCTCTCCCTATCATGAACCGAGCCTGAGATGCCTAAAGGCCATAAATAAATAAATTCAGAATGGACCTACCGCAACAACTCACCACTGCATTCTCCACATTAATTAAATTCTTTCAGACATACTGTTATTCAGTCAATAAGCTCAATAGTGAGTAGCGCCAAGTACATTTGTTTACCCGGAAGCAGCTAAACCAACATGACGTCATCGCTAAGTCTCCGTATCTGTACCTAATGTTTCCTTGATGATATTTGCCTCAGAATTGACGAAACTAATTACAATTTTCCTTCAGATGTAATTTGTTCAAATTAAGGTCAACAACGAGAAATGCGTTATGTGCGAATGTATGAAATGGCCCTATGTTGTCATCCAATAACAACTTATAGTGTAATGGTTACTGCTAAACCTCGACACAGGAGTCACCAAATCGATTCATTTTCTTTCCACATTTACGTTTACAGGTTGATGAGATAGCGAAAGTAGTGACGGTGATGACAGAAGAGTCAGCGGGTTGAAAAGAAATGGCTCGCAGAGTCAGCAGTGAACGTGCGCGCTGCAGCGGTGGCATCCGTGATGGACTCTGCGGCAGGTCGTATTTAGGTTGGACCGTGGGGTTAACGTACATAGAAACAACTATGTATAAAATATATCTAATTGGACCTATAGTTAAATCCAAATAACTTTGGAATGGATACACCGATTTGACTACGGTTTTCTGTATCGTAAAGGGAATAGGAGTTTACGTAAGTTAAAAAAACTGTACTTATATCGATAGGTCTATCCATTCCACAGTTATCTGGAGAAGAAATTTTACGAGTGGGTACGAACTTTTGACGCTGACTGTACATGTTAGGACTAACGTAAGTCTACGCTCTTGGTAGATCAAATTAAGGAGCTATGGAGAATTTGGTGAAGACTGATTCAACGGTGTGGATTTACATACACACAAATACGCACACGTACAGAGAGACAGAATTTGAGTTTTATATAACAGTTAAATGCAAAAAACTTCGACGTATACCTACTTCTGCAGTTCAAAATCCGCAGGTGAGTAGTACACCAGGCACGCCGCTGGTAAGCCATCACGGCCAGCTCTTCCTATCTCCTGGTAATATGACTCTATATCGCGAGGAGCTCCATAGTGGATGATCATGCGCACATCTACACACACATACACATACAAAAAAAAGTTCATGTAAGTAGAAAATACACATATCAGCAAGAGGAAAAAAAAAATACAAGAGAAAAAAATAATGCCTATGTATAATACAAACATATGAATATAATATGTATAGCTTAAAATAGTAAGTTTTCCCGGTGTATTTCTGGCCATTTTTTCGAAAACCATAGCCACCATCCCTATTTATATGGTATCACATGAAAGCTTATGATGCAAGTTTCACATAAATTGTACGGTCTCGATCGATTCAACCAGTGAGGCTCTAGAAGAAAAAAAGCGAAGAGCAATAACTTTTACTAGCATTTGAAGCTCTTTTATCGAAAATGAAGGCTTCCCCCACACATATACGTGGTACCAATTGAAAGCTTATGATGTGACGGTTTCACATAAATTCGTACTGTTTCGATCAGTTTAACCTTAAGGACAAAAATATGACCTTCATAATCTCAACAATGAACAGCGACTTAAAACAACGCAATTACGTTTTCCTCTTTCTTCATATCTTGCCTTGCTTTGTCAGTGGTAGAACTGGTAATAAAACATTAGGCGGCTGTAGAGCCACGATGCAATGCTATATTAGATTACAAAGAAAGATCGCAGTTACATTAGAAAAATGAAAGTAATGCAAATTTATGCAACAAGGTGGCTACTGAATATATCTCATAACATTCCTAATGAAATTCTTGACTACAATAGAAAACACCTCTCAATTTTTCTTCATCACAGCTCTAGCCACTCACTGAACTCCACTGCATCGAATAGAGCGTAGTCGCTAGATTGTAACGTCACCTCGCATCCTGAGAGATGCCTAGATTCTTGTACAAGACATATAAGACCTCCCACTTGTTTATATAAATTCACCTTTCGGAATTTGTAATGTTAAATGTATTTATGAAATTATCAGAAGAAGTTTGTGACATCTATAAATCTGTAATATATCTAAATTTGTTCATTGAATATTACTTTGGTATAAATACTTTTGAAGCATACTAGAACCACCAGAGACATTATATATAATAAGAAATATATACCAAAGACTTTTAAATAATATAGAAAATACTTTGCTGAAATATACTAAACCTCTATGGGAGACAGTCCAATTTTCTAGTAATGTATATGTCATGTACCTATAGAAACAGTGCAAGCTGTATGTAAAGGTAGTTCTGAAGTGGACGGAGCTCCTAATAAAAGGTGCTAATGAGCCCCTTTTAATTGTTTGTTTTATTGAGTTGTTTTATTTCCCCTTTGTCCTTTATATATATCCCTCGGACTCCTATGGTAGGAGGCGGACCACATATCCACATACACTGTAGCTAATATTTATGCGTACCCCCGGGTTGGTCAGTCCTACTAATAAAATCTTGCCTTTCAGGTTTAATCCAAAATCCTACGCCCATAGCCGGAGAGTCAAAATACATAAAAGTGCCTCATATAAAGTTACATTATTTCAAGGGACGTTCGGGAAAGACGGTATCAAGATGCAAGATCCGGAGAATATGGAGCATGAAGAAGCATGTTGTACCCTAGAGCATCCAGGGTGGCTCTACTTTTCCGGAGTTATGGTGCTTTTAATCATTTTTTGAACGACAAAATACTTTTTGTTGCCAGTGATTAACAGCTGATGGAGTTCCTTGATGTTTTCAAATGAGTAAGCTACAGGGACAACTATTTCAAAGTATACCATGTTCTTTGATTTTCATCATCACAAACAATTAGATCACAACGTTAGCAAATATAATCATCAAGGTATAAGACGTTTATGAGTTTACGTGTCCGAGGTTGCGTATATGGAGTGTTCCTCGAGCGAGACAGCCGAACTAACTAATCTCTTATTAGATCCACATCATACACAAAATTTCAAAGACTATTGAAATCCACACCATTCTCACAGTGCGTGATTGCGACCTCTTGGTTTACTGAATTACGTTCCCTCGAGGCAGCCATCTAATTCAGTATCAACATGTTACCATAAATACAAACTATCCAGATCAAGAGGCACACACACACACTTAGTTCATGATTTTAACATTCCTGTCAACAGACAGTGTTACCAGAATGACACACAATTATCGGAAATCATTCCTTTCTCATTTCTTTCGATGTCTTCTTCATTTAGATATAGCGCGTTAATAACATCTATTTTATACATTCAATCTATCGTCTATGGTCGCTTAAACCATCACAATACAATAACTAGGGGTTATACAATAACCAGTCAAGCAAAAAAAAAAAAAATATTTTTTTCTTCTTCAAAAATGCAGATTTTCATACCAAACTGCCGGTTATCTATGGTAAACATTACCTACAGGTTCAAAATCACTTTATGCATCCTATTACATTCTAAATGTTATATTTTATCTAGTGAGTATGAAAAATCGTTTGATAAAGTAATTTTTGTTTGAAACAGAAGGTTTACGAAGACCGGTAGCAGTGTCGCCAGCGCCTGGTACCGACCGAGGCCCGGCGGTTTAGAAACAATGTTCTAGTTTACTTTACTTGCTGTTATTCAAAGTCTAATCCTTCTCTATCGACGTCTTTTACGCTTTGTTGCAGCATCTACTGGCATTCGCAGCTGAATCATAAGAGGCATGAAAGTATGTGTGGAGCAACTGAATGCAATTCAAACCATCTTACAATTAGTTTCTCTCTGTCAATAGAACAACTAAATCACATAAGAACTATTTTCTTCCTTCGTACGACATAGTTTTACAGTAATCAGCCCTTGGTCCCACTAGAAATCTAGTATCGCCCACTGTTACTATGTGAACGTGGCATGTAACATGCATCGCTTACCTTGAGGTCAATGAAAGCCGCACACTGTTATGTTACCGTCCACACAAACTCCCTACTAATCACCACTCAACGCCAGGTTTTACAACATAAATAGCGAGGACATAAACTCCATAGTTACAACATTAGTAAAAACAGAAGTCTTCTAACAAAGCCTTAGGAACACACCTCTCTTCCTGATGTTCCAAAAAATATCTCATTCTGAATATGTTCTTTGATTTATTAAAAAAAAAACAGGCTTCGGTTTAACTGCGAAGTTCTAGTCTTGTCTTTCGAATGACTTTTACTCTGTAATATATATTTAAAAAAGCTAAACTAAACTTAAACTGGACGGTACGATTTCACTATTACATTCAAACAGAGAGTTACGGGGTCAGCATAACGCCACTTCGTAGCCGACTTTCGTGACCCTAGTTCGCTACTTCTTTATTCAAGTAGCTCCCCAATTGTCCTCACGATGCTGTGTCCACCGAAATTTTGAACCTTCCATCGAGAATCGAAACCGGAACCGCTTGTACTAAAAGCGAGCACGCTACTGAGTAGGCCACGGAGGAACCTAATTGGTCGCTGCAGTGACCGAAAATCGAACCCGGATCTCTTCGTTGTCAGCTGGGTGCTTTGCCAACTGAGCACCTTCGTGACCAATCTTTACGTATACGAAGTGCTCATCGCGTCACAGCTAAACTAGCTGATGCCTTATTGGATGGACATCACAACATACAGCTTTAAAGACTACTGAAATCTCACAGTGTATGACTGCAACCTGTTGGTTTGCTAAACTCAAGGGAGGCATCCAGTTTAGTACCAATATGTTATTATAAATTCAAACTTTATGGGCTTACCAATGCACACAAAAACATAGTGAATAAGCCAGTCTATTACGCACAAACTCAGTATCGGAACATTGTTTCAACACTTCCACGCTGTCCTAACATAATTAACGAAGCAGATATGACTAATGAAAGATCACATCATGACTAGCTATGTTGTGTAGCTGACAGTAATTTTAGACTGTGCATAATTGTATGAGCAGATTGGTATTAATTTCAACTCTGTTTCTGTTAGCTCTCTTCTCCACCATTATCTACTATAATTACTAGCAAAAATTATTGTTTTACCTGGTTTATCTATTCCCATTCCGAAGGCAATAGTGGCCACTATTACTTGAATCTTGTCCCGGACAAAATCCTCATGGACTTGCTTTCTGACTTTCATCGATTTCTCCGCATGATACACAGCACATTTGATACCATATGCTAGCACAAGAGAAGAAATAAAATACATTAGTACGTAAATAAAAGCAAGATTTAACAATATGTAGAATGTTCTATATCATGCTATATTATGTAAAACTGAAACCTACTTAGTTAAACCACTCAATGAAATAAACGTTGGTCCGTTATGATGTGGTCCGATAGTTTCACACAATACATAATATTAACCCCTTAAGCGACCAATTTTTCAGCAGAGGCCAAACACCTGTTGCAATTTCTTTTACGTTTAATTTAAAGGAATGTTTAGGTAACAGCATCAGCACTATTCATCCGACGATGATGGTTCATAGCTTATTCTCTTTAGAATGAAGCCAGCTTTCTAATGGTATCACCGGCATGTGTGCATCATGTACGTGGAAAGCAAAAAATTAGGATAATTTGGGAAATTTCCCTCCTAAAAAAATCCCTTTTTAAGGTTTTGCGCTCTCTGGTGCGGCCCCGCGTAAGAGTACACGTGCATAATGAACCTTGAAAAATTTGGTTCTGATATGTTCAATAGGTATGAGGGAAATTTTTACCAATGCTTTCTGTATACACGAAACCGAACCTAATAATTTCCAAACACAACACTATTCAGCCGGGTATCATGGTTCGTACGTCAATCATCTCAGAATAATATTAGCGTTTAAATGGTATCACACACATGTATATATATAATGCAGGAAAAAGGAAAATTGGGGATAATTTTGAAAATTTCCCACTATAAAATCTCTTTGGGTAATTTTGGAGCCCTCTGGAGCGACCCTGGGTATAGGAATCCGATTACAATCTACTTTAAAAAACCTTACGTAGTGCATCCGTTAACCTACTCTAACTTCAAGGTATGAGGGAAAATATTCACAACATTACAATCTGCTTTTCAAACTGTTTAGAGAAAACAGTACTACTATTTTGTAACTGCATAACATTCTAACGTGTTACCCATACTGATTGTGCGGCTGTGCAAATGTTTTGCACAGAAAAAGGCTAAAGCAAATATGCTCAATAGGTGGCAGGAGATTTAGTCACAATGCAACACATATACGCGGAACAAACAGCCAGAAAAAGATAACGAACTTACAAAACGCTTACAAGCGGTTGCTGCAACCAATGTAAGATCACCCATGACGCTTCAAAGCGTTCAAGCGCTTAAGAGGTGCATTATGAACACGTATTTGTCTTCTGTTTCTCTGCGCCTGAAGAACGTCATGTACGAAAATTACTGAGTGTTTCTACGATTGTGTATGTGTTTGCATATGGATTTCACACGAACCATTACGTAGTACAGTAGGCGCTCTTTAATCAGGCACGTTCGGAACAACGGCCGTGTCGGATTATCGAACGTCAATATAATTATAACGGAAATACCAAAAAACAAATTAATACAATGATATTTAAAACAAGTTGTACATGTAACATGCAGAGTTACAGCTTTTGTTGGATTCGGCAAGCTCAACGAACATTCGAGTCCACCCGAAAAATCCGAACGCGAGAGGCTCGATCGGTGCCGAACGAAATTGCGCCTACTGTAAATATTATTTTCTTTTATCATCTTATTTTTTTCTTAAATTGTCCTTGCGACTCTCCTTTGTCTTACTCATTATATTAACTAGATACTCCAATCACGTTCCATTGTGTTCGATCACGAAGATACACGTACATTTACAGCGAAACCTAGGACGAAAATATCATATATCATGGAAACTTGGCATATTACCAGTTTAAGAAGAACGAAATTATAGATATCTTAACAGCTTGGAGATGTGTTAGAAGGTATTGATATTTCGTGTTCAAGTATTTTATCAGTTCCGTCAACTGTGCCGAGCGTGCGCAGTGACTGACAATTGTTTGTTTCTATCTTGCAGGAATTTATCCATCAAGCTAGTATTTTAAAAATCGTACATGTCTTTATAAGTTGCATTTATCAGAATTTAATTCTGTTCTATCGATCAACCAAAAGGGAACTCCTTCGATATTTCTTTCGCTTAAGAATTCTTTTTACGTATAAATTTTGAAGTCATCAGTTAATACCTTGTAACGTTTCAGAAAATTACATAACTACATTTACAATTAAAACAAACAAGTATTAGAAAATAAAAGAAAGCAATGTAGAAAATAAAAACAATAAAATAATTACATAAACCGAAGTCAGAAAACAATACACACTCGAAAGTAATTAATTTTGAAGACCGATAAGTCACAAATTAAACAGGTTAATAGTTAATATATACTGGCCTCAGAAAAGCGTTTACTTCTTTCACTGTTTTTGCTTGTAACTTATAAATTACACTACTGTAGGAATTAGCTCCAGTTCTTGTTTAAACCAACTATTAAAACTGAATGGAAATAATCGTTATCTGCAGATCTGCAACCTAACAAGGCATGAAATCTCACCTTTTCTCGAGTATAGTGAAAACCGTCCTTTCACAGAATGTCATTTGGTCCACCATTTTCCAAAAACATATAAAACGAAAAACCTCGCGGTAGGGTTTTTTGTAGAGACTTCTGTGGTCGCGGTATAGTCACGCCAGGCACGCTATTATCAGCACATTACTAGAGTGAATTTTTCTAAATTCAAATTCGCAACACTCAATTAAGTGGAAGATGAAGTTAATGGACTAAAACACGTTTAAAATCATGATTTCAATTTTACCCATAAATATTAACCAGCTGCAGAGGTTTATAGCTTTACCTAACTATGTGCCACTTAAGTCTCTGCATTTTCCAGATAGTGAATTTTCTTCAAAATAGCAACA
Source organism: Lepisma saccharinum (assembly GCA_022664845.1). Taxonomy (NCBI): domain Eukaryota; kingdom Metazoa; phylum Arthropoda; class Insecta; order Zygentoma; family Lepismatidae; genus Lepisma; species Lepisma saccharinum. Next base: position 48,075 of record JAGDQP010010313.1, read on the forward strand.
TTTCCGTTAAGATGACTTCAGAATATGGGACACGTGTTTAAAATAAGGAGCATTTAGGTATCCCGACGAAAGTAACAGGATTCCCAGGCCAAATCCTCAAACTTCGGTTGGCCACTTTCAGGAGGAGGAAATTTAATTTGCTCTAACTTAGCGGCATGAACACTAAGCTTTGGGATGTAGAAAAGAATTGCAGAGGATATTCCGAAATAATAATTGATTCTGCAATTGAAATAACATCCTACAAAACTGGGACTATGTCGTTACTTTCACTTAATATTATTTCATTCAATTGGCTCTAAAACTGTTTAACATCAAACTTTTTCTGGCTCTCAACTTGAAATGTTGCCTACCGTATAGAGTTTTAATTTTCCCATTGTTTGAGAATGGGAGCGCACAGACTCGAGAAATGTATCACGATTATGTTTAGTAATTTGGGTTTAATATACGAGAGAATTAGCTGCACAACAACAGGTAAGGAACTGTTCAACACCATTTTACCGAGGCACACGACCTCCAAAACGTTAAGAAACACTGATATAGAAAATAGGTTACGAGGAGGACTTAAGGAACGCAAGTCACTACCTAAAGAAGAATAATATGCTGCTGGTGGTAGTGGTAATGGCTGTTAGAAGAAAAAGAGAAAGAGAAAGAGAAAGGATTACAATAGAAAGAGCTCATGGCTGTACGAAGAGCTGCATTATGAAGTAACATAGTTACATTAGGCGATAGACATAGTCTACTATGTGTGGGACATTTAATAATACCTCAACTATTTCCGTGTGCAACTTCGTCTGGAAGCAAATGGCAAGAAATGTGAGTGAAGTAGAAAAGCAATAAAGTGAGACAGAAAGAGTAGAAAAAGTTGAAAGAGAGATGAAATAAAATTTGTGTGCACATAACTAATGCAACTTCAACTGTTTTCTAACTGTTCCCCGTCCCAGTGTTTGAAAAATACATACTGGGATATAATTGAAGAAAAAAAATCACTAAACATGAAATTGCATATTTTAATTAGAAGAAAAGGTTGTGCATGGATACTAAATGTAAAGAGTATGTAGAGTTGATCTGACTAGTCAATACATACATGAAATTAATTTGTAACTAAATGCGAGATTTGTGCCTGAATAAAATTAGTTTTTTTTTTTTAACTTGTAGTTGCGGCTAAGAGAGGAGGCAATGACGAATTGTAGCCCCTGTATCGCAATGTAGCAACATTCTGCAGCATTATCACTGTTGAAGGACGACATTCGCATGTTTCTGCACGAAAATATTTTCGGCTAGGCCTACTCCTGAACTACTTAAACCAGTTACACACAGACGCACAACAGGATGAGTCTCTTCAAGTATATTTTGAAGTCACTTCGAGCGTTATTGCTGAGCAAGCCCCAGACGAAAATAATTGAAAATCATTGCTCGGAAATGCTCTCTCACTTACCCTAATTTCCACTGTGACTCCCACCATCACTTATAAACAGCTACCAAGCAAGCAACCATCCACGATACTTTCCTACACACCACAGACTACTGCCTTCCTCGTAAGACCAATGACATGGACCTGCGGCATACAGTGTTGCTATATTCAACAACTTCATTCAACACAAGGAACACCTGGAGAGTATTTCTTTGCCAAGAAGAAAAAATATCGAACAATAAAACTTAAACTTAAACTTACCCGCAAGCTCAGCAGCAACTTTTTCTGTTGCCTTTTTCGTTGGGCAGTAGATAATTGTTGGTCCTTCAAACGTTATGGTACTCCCATCTCTAACAAACATCTCTCTCAAGTCATCAACAACGTTGCTACTTTTTAAATTTACTGCCAAGTAAAGATTTGGACGGTCAAAGCCTGTGACAGTAATGACCGCATTCCTAAAATAACACAAAATATGCTGAATTAATAGAAGAGCCTTGCACAAAATAAGAGTTTCTGAATCCAGTTTTTTAGATGGATATTTTATAGTTCTACTGCAAGTACTTCATATTTCAAGAAGATCTAACACGGAATATTAAGGCTAGAAGTAGTAACATGTGTGTGGCACTAATTCAACCAGTTTATGTGCTCCCATTTGATTAACATTTAAAGGACTGCAGTTAAAACAGTGCTTTAGTCTGATAGCACGATGGCCGTACGGTCCACGTTTATACTGTTCTGTTTGAGTACATTTCGCACGTACAACGCACGTTTGTAAATTTGAATATTGTTAAACGGAAGTACACACACGCTGGTCGTATATCGTTCTCATACGTTATAGATCGATATGTAATTTACCGCTTAGACCACAGATGGCACCAGTAGCATTTGTTTCTTGCCGGTAATTGCGTTTTGTTTAGCTTGTCAAAATGGCAACGCTGACGCAAACCCAAGCTCTGAATGTTGATGAAATTGTGGATCATATGGACGAATTATCGAGGAGTTACAATTAAATTTAAGAACAATAATTAAAGGGACAACATTCAACAAAAGATGCAGATTTGCGTTTATTATGGCAAACTTCTATTAATGCTTAACTCTCAATAAAGATATTATACATGGATACTTTTATGTAAAAAATAGTGTATTTTCATAGTAAAGAGCAATACTTTCAAGGAAAGTTTGTTTCACATTGAAAGAAACCCCCAAGATATGACAAAAATTAGAAAAACACAAAATCCTCTCGTATTCAGACAAATATTAATGCAAAAGCCCCGTCTTTAGGGACAATTGCTTTTCAACGTACACCGTATGGGTACAGTGTCTTGAATGTTAATTGTTATTTTGAAGGCAAGTGAGTTCTATTTCATTAGTGTTGTTTTAAAGGGAACTATCGATGAGCTCATTTCGAAACTTCGCTGACAGATCTTCCTTGCCATGCTCCAAAAATCAGCTGTTTTTTTTTTTTCAACTATAAGATCCCGAGATGAGGTTGCAATATTGTGTGGTGGTGAAGCACGTACCCAACAACAACTGGTCATCCCTGCAAAGACGAGTGTAGCTTCTGCTTCACTGATGTTGCTGAATGAAACGCAGCTTTTTCACTAAAGGGATGTTCATTGCTCAATTCCTGTTAGCTCACAATATTGGAACCTCGATTTCGGGAATTTGTAGTTGAAAAGATCACATACGTTTTGGTGTATGACATTCATCCAAGACTGTCAGAGCATTTTCTTAGACAAACCGCTATTAAAGTCTGTTCGGTCTACTTCTTAATTTTCGAGTCATGAAATTATAGAAATAAATAAATAATAATAAAAAATGTCCGTTTTTCCAAGTGTCGCACTGTAAGTGTTCCGCAAAGTGACACAAACAAGGAGGCGAAAGTCAATTGATCGTGATACCTATTCAATTGGTAGATTTTGTTTCCATTACTGCAACGTACAGGTTCGGAGAAGTGTGACCATACCCCGATGGGCGTATGCTATATGAGTTTATAAACTTGGAGTAACGTCAATACAATGGCGTGATGCTATGGGTGAACAAACAGCAGGAATAAAATGATTCCCCACGGTCAGGAAGATCGACAGCCATTGATAACGAGAGATTGCTTGCCGCTACTGAGGTGCAAGTGGCTGAACAATTCACGATCAGCCCAGAGATCTTGTATCTACATCACCTGGAGAAAATATATAAATCGGACCCTACATTGATTGACAGTGGCTTAAAAGGTGGCACAAATTTGACTTTGAATTTATGTAAGATCTTTAGGCATTTATGGCTCAGGCTGAAAAAGCATGAGTTGATGCCTATCTTATCCGCAGAATAATCTGTTTCCTAACAGGCGATTTAATGAGAAGAGGGCCTGTGCCTAGAGACCTGCACGGGTCGGGCTTGGGCGGGCCAGCTCCGCTATTTCTTTGGGCCGGGTCGGGCCGGGCTTGCTTTTTCGTCATGTCGGGCTGGGCTCGGGCCGATTAATTGCACTTCTTTAAAGCAATTCAATAATTATGGACTTTCTTTAAACGATAATTGGAATAAAGCCAAAAGTTCAAGTCTGTGTGCACGCCACGTGGAGTGAAAGGTATTACAAACAATGCAATATTTACAGCTGGTATTGCTTAGCGGCTCCACTTTTGCTATAGAGGATTAGTTGTTTACCGGGGCGTTGACCCCAGTCGGCAGTCACACGAGTTACTGTATGCCCTTCCCTCATTAAATAACAAAAGAAAGAATGCGTATTGAAGCTTTCTCTGCTGATAGTCCGCGTCAATACCAGAATATGGTCAATCCAACCACTAGATCCCAAGGGCTGAACAGTCAGAGTTGTCGTCTTGATATAAAAGTGAAAGGAAAGCGCACTTTGTTCTTCTCTCCACTTCAGCGACCCGCAGGAAGAAATGGTGGATGAAGTCAGGGTTGCAGTCTAATACAGTGTCAAATGTAGGTCTTGCGGGTGGGGTCAAATTTCTGATAATTTGTTTTGTAAATAAAAGCTATACTTTGACTAGCTACTTCTTTGCCGGATTTAAGAAACCTACGACTACAAGTAATTCTACTGTTGAAAGCGAAAGGATTATTTTGATGCTTTGTGTTAGAAATAAATTGAAACGGCAATCCTGTAGAATGCAATTAAAATGACTAGCAAATCTAAGTGCATCACATTGTTCAAACACTCACATAGGCTTGTATGCATTATATTATTATTATTATTATATACCAGATACAAATATATTGGGGCTCGAGCCAAAACTTTTTAAAATTTGTCTGGCCGGGCTTGAGCCAAGAATTTTTAAAACTTATCGGACCGGGCCGGGCTTGGGCCAAGAATTTTTAAAACTTATCGGGCCGGGCCGGGCTCGGGCCAAAAACTTGTAAAGCTTTCCGGGCCCAGGCCGGGCCGGGCCTAGGTACATTCGGGCTGGATTGGGCTCGGGCCGAAAAAATCGGCCCGTGCAGGTCTCTACCTGTACCACACTCTCATATGCCATCATGATTGGTTAGCATCTCCTGAACCTGCTCCTATATAGCCAAAACAACCCACGCATCCAAAGGGTGAATGCGCGGTGTACCGAGCATCGCGAACTGCTGTCACTTGAAAAAACAATCAAAGTCACTGTGTAATAGCGTAAACCATGGCTCAGTCAAGCTCTCGATTCTTTTCATATTTGCTTACAACTGTTTTATTATTTTGTTATTGTGTTGTAAAGTTAATTAACGCGAAGAATTTTTTCAACGTAATATGTTTCAACTGTGTTCGGCTATAAACCGGAAAAAAATGAGCCACGCGTCAAAAAATTGAAATGGAAGGAATAACAAAAGGCGTCTTAATAAAGAAATTAATGCAAATCAAATTAGTTTAGGACGAGAACAGGGTTGGAATATTTAATGGTAGTAAAAGGAATAACAATAAATTTTTACCTTATATGAGATAATAGGTTCTTTTATATTATTTTAGGTTATAACCTGTTACAGGTGGTAGCACGTTTGACTATGAATCGGGGGGCCCGGATTCAAATTCCGTCCAGGACACTGGAGAATTTTCCTTCAATGTTCCCATGCCTGGCACTCTGAGGTATTCTCAGCCTCTTATCACATTCAGTACCAGTGTCCTTTATTTCTGGGCCCTTTGGGAGGTAAAGGCAGCCGAGTGTGGGATTGACCACCTCATCTCACTTCATGCCGTTCTTCGAGAATATGTGAAGCGCTACCTCCGCATCCCCCATGCGCCGTTCACGGCGCGTGCGTATTGCACAGGGTATACCTTTACCTTTTATATAATAAAGAGCTTTGTCATTGAATTTTAATAAATAGCAATTTTCACCAAATTCGGTAAAACAGAACCTACAATTTCTAGTAAGCGCTTATGAATAGACCGAAAGCGCGACTGAAACGTTATAAAGGCTACTGCAGATGGAGAACCTATCATTAAGTCCTACCAATTTTTTATTTTTAAGAAAATCTTTAAAACGGTTTTTTTGCAGTCTATAAAAAACGTGTTTAAAAAATACATGTTCTTGTGTGTTTTTTTTTTAAACATGTTTTTTTCCATCCCTGGACGAGAGACATCTTATAACAATTAGAAATGTATAATGTTAATATTATAAGGTGCAGAGATTTATAAGACCGAAGCACTATCTGTGCAAAATTTGTACATGTAAATAATTAGAAATTCCATATTATTTTTCATATTCGCAATTCTTTTTATTGATGTAATGCGAAATTAGCCATGAATATCGTTTTGTTAACCTTTTCATTGAATAAACTTTGTAACGAATATGAAACCAGTAAATAATAAATGTAGATTGTACCACACTGTTTGTACTACCGTTTCGATACTAGGTTCGACTTCCTAGTTTCAAGTCAATGATTGAAACAAATTAATGAATCATTAATTCCCATTTTAATTACACTCTACGAGAGTAGATACTCTTGGATAGAGACATACTCTTGAAAGGGATTTTAGACAGACTTTAAGAGTCGCTTCACAAAGCGAGCGACGTCTTTGACGGGAGTCCATAGCCTCCCAACGAGAGTTTCTACTGCGAACGGTATTTCAAATTTAGTTTGTAGAAGACAGTAAGACGATCACAAAAGTAGCTTAGCAGAGGAAGAGTTCATTTTAGCTGTATACTTTAAACAGCTGAAAACTAAGGAGCCTGCACTAGTGAATTGCAATGAAGTTGTACTATTGAATGACAAAACCAAACCACAAGTGCGTAAGATAACTCGTAACACCATTATCCGCTGTGGGTTAGAAACTTTGATGCACGCACCATATTTCCAAGATATCGCACATAATCATTTATTCGATTCCATGAAGAACTACCGTCGAGGACCTCAGTTGCGAACTCTTGACGATATGAAAATAGCACCGGATGAATTCTTTCCCTTCTAACAATGGAGTTCATACTTTTCCATCACGTAGACAGAAGATCCTAGATGTGACGGTGACTAACTTTTATAAAGATAAAAATGAATTTTATGGGCGGTAACAGCACTATGGGACAAACTTTCATGTTACAGGTTTCATTTTACCTAATGTGTGTCGTTTTGAGTAGCCGGGACACAAGTAACCTTATTTCATTGTAGAATTCAATACCGCATTCTTAAGAAATTTTGTCCTGAAAAACTTTACATCGCCTAGACGCCGTCAGCAAGAGAAATCTAGGACTCACTTGACTTACGAAAACTTAATGCACTTACAAAATTACAACTATTATGACTCACCTTAAAGGAAGGATTTTAATGTCGTCCTCTTTAAGTAGTTGCTTCAATATGAATTGGCTAGGCCTTTCGGAGTGGTTCTTGTGCCGTCTTCAGGCCGTCGTAGAGATGTGTATGTAGTTTTTTTGTGACATTTGGTCGTATGTAAAGTTGAATAAAAATGTATATGTAAGTATGTGGAAAGGCATGTATTTAATTCTTGACCAAAACACAGAATTAACGAAATTTAAAATATTGGGGGTTACAACTGGACTGAAGTGTTTCGGTTAAGAAATAAATACACATCTTCTCACATACTTGCATATGCATTTTTAATGAACAGAGAAGTGAATTGTACTTCTAGCTACCTGAGGGAAATCACGTGCACATCTTCACATTAATACTATAAAAAGTTACTACACATTCGACTCATGTCATCTTGAAATGAAAGTATCACTAAGCACAAGTGAATAACGGGTAGAGACTATTTCCACTAGATTGATACTTTCATTCTATGCTCTACTAAAGATGACCTAAGTCGAAATATCAATTAACTTTTTATAGTGTTAAGTGTGAAGTTGTGCATGCGATTTCATTCAGGAAACTACGTAAGTATAATTCCTTTCCTTCCTATTCAAATTTCACCTATCATATTGCATATCCGGCTTGTTTTTATATGGGGTGTCCAAATGAAGCCTATTCGATGGGATTAACTAGGACAGTAATACATGTATTTACATGGACTTTGCACAGTAGATACAGGCATGTATGACAACTGTTTCAATGCGATCTGCTTCTCAGAAGTAGTCACCGTAAGCATTCAGGCTAACCGAAACTAGCCCTGCATGCCGTCCATACAGAACAGAGAGGGCTGGTTCTTCAACTGCTACTGCCGGATCATTACTTCTGGAATTCAAGGAACCAAACGAATCCATCAATGCCGAACGTTACTGTGTAACTTTGCACCGGAGTACCATTAAAAAAAAAAAAAA
>JAGDQP010010314.1:0-10725 GCA_022664845.1 Lepisma saccharinum
TGAATATTACTGTGATATATATCATGCAACATATTTTGTGTATTTTGCTGCTAACATCTTCTTTGTAACGTAAATAACAACATAATATCAGAAATTATAAAGTATAAATATCGTGCCCCATTTCTAAGAACTAATAGAAACAGACGTTTTGTCTTGTGTTTCGTGCATAACGTTAGTGTTCTATGGAATACTCGATTCATTAAGAAAGAAATAATTACCTAGTAACCATGGGTTTCAGCGTTCATTTTCGTTTCTTCATGTTCGGTAAGGATCTTTTCTACTGGACAATTTAAATTAAGTCTTTCAGTAAATTTCAACTAATGGCCCAACTAAAGTAAAATTGCGTTAGGTTCCCTGTTTTGTTGTTTCAAATGGGATCTCTTTTTTTTTTTCATTCTTTCGTACATACTACAAGAAACCATAAATATCTTTCCAGAAGCCAGGACATGCGATAATGATTTCTCTTAAAGAAAAAAATATCCAACCCTTGCTCGTTCACGCACACACTCTCAGAATCACACATCGCCCCCTCTACGTTGTTGGGTGGCCTATCTTCTAGGCTTGGAGAAAAATCGTGTATAATAAAGTCATTTGAACATTATTTTGGCCATGATAGTACACTACTGTACGCTAAACTTACAATAGAAGGAAAAAGTTTCTGTTAAGGGCCATGTAAAGCCAAGATCTCCGACAAGAGATGGAAGCACTATCTCTGTATATGTCTAATGTATTTTTATCGTTGCACGAAATTTCAATGCTGCTCCTCCAAATTAAATCCTAGAGAGTTCAGACTTTCAGGGAAGAAAGTTCACAAGTAATTCAAGAGCTCTACCTGTGCCGATTTTTCATTTTCTTCTTGTTCATTGTTGAAAGAGCTTCACTGTTATAGGCATAACAACAATGAAACGATTTCAGCAATGAACAAGACAGAAAATGAAAAATCGGCACAGATAGAACTCTTGAATTACTTATGAACTTTCTTCCCTGAAAGTCTGAACTCTCTAGGATTGAATTTGTAGGAGCAACACTGAAATTTCGTGCAATGATAAAAATACATTAGACACATACTGAGATAGTGCTGCCATCTCTTGTCAGAGATCTTGGCTTTACATTCCCCTTAAGGATAATTTGATAAAGGGCAAAAGGAAGTCTGTTGTCCTGGCTTTTCTGATGTTAGGTTTGTGGTGGTATGATCTGTTGATTCAGATAAAGGTGGATTGTGGTCAGTTCAGAGTCTGTACTGATTTGTGTAACCAAGTCTTTGTGTTTGTTCTAAGCTACTAGTCGATTTTATAAGATGTCTGTTGATATGTGTTACTGAAAACTGAGTTCTATTTTATGTGTTATGCTACGGAGAACTGAGTCTGAATAAAACAACAGTTTTTGCAGTACACTTGGAAATTGTTTGTTACTTGTAGATAAAGTCGGGATCAATATTACTAGATGTGGGCTATGGTTTTGGATGCGAAGCAAAAGTTACTTTAGAGTAAGCTAGACGTAACAGGCGTGTGGGCTCCTATTGAGCAAAGAAATGTTTCAAATTCAGCAGGTTTACTTGGATGCATTTGTTCAACAGAAAAGTATTGGTCCACAAACTGGTAAGTAATTTTACCGAGCGGCCGTAGGTGAGTTGGTAGAGCGCTGGCGACGCATTCGGAAGGCCTGTGGATGGAATCCCATGGTTGAGGTTTTCTAGAGTTTTACTCAGTCCCACCAGGCGAATGCTGGGATGGTTCCTTAACTCAAAGCCCTGGCCGCTAACTTTCCCATTGTTGTCCCAAGCCTTATGCCATAGATGTATGTTAGGCATAAATAGATTCAAATTTGTAAGTAATTATACTTTCTATCACTCTTCTGCCAGATCTCGCTTGAGCCATGACTAGTCTCATTATCGTCAATTGTCTGGGTTTGTGGACATGAGTGCTTCTCAAACGAAAACAACAACACTAACAAGGGAACCCTTTTTGCTGTTCAGCGAATTTTGACTTCGGACATGTTTTGACCTTATTTGAAGCATATAGATAGCGAAAATAACACGCATCGACTCGCACTCTGTCATATATTTGTGTCCCGAATAAGTCGAGTCGTGTAATTTGAGCGACTTTTAAGCAGTAAACTCAACCTTGAATGTGAAATTTTATATTGACTAAATGAGTTATCAGATGAATTTCCGTAGGTACTTTTACGTGTAGAACACAAATTTCACCATGAAAATGTTCGCAAATTGAATGTTTTTTTTACAAACTCCAGTTTATGATCGAAAACGAACAAAATTCCATAGAAAGTAATGCCGTAAAGGAACAACAATACATCTGTGGAAAAGAGGAAGGTGGGGCAGGCAATTATAAATACATAAAATATAATGGTTTCTAATACCTTTTTAGGGCCCAGGGCGCTGCAATCGCTAAACCACTGATCGACTACACGGTTTTTAAGAAAGAAGCGAAGCGTTGGAGCGAGCATAGAAAAAAAGCGAGTGCACCTCATGGAGATGCGTAGCAAAATCGTTCCGATGCCCAGCGGTTTCGCATTTTGGCGACCTTGGCAAGCCTGGGGGCTCCGTTACGTTCTTAAAGTTAGTTCTTTAAAAAAAGGGAATATTACAATTATAAAGTTTGTAATAAATATGTTGTAATTCTAAGTAAAATTAGAATTCGTTTGTTGAACTTTAAAAACCTAAATAATAATAATGGACTTAATAACAGACTTAATAATGTAATATTTATTTATATTTATCTTTAAATAAAAGAAGAAATGATGGAGAACAAATTGATTGAATCATTTTTTAATAAAAAATCAAAGAAAGTGAAATCTGTTTAGATTGAAAAACAATTCATTATGCTTATTTTCATTTTCAGAACCTGCTAATTCACTATAATTAGTATTATTGTTTAACTGTTTCATTTTAAAGTTCAATTTCGAATATTTATAAAAATAATGAAATCAGTTGCGTTTTCTCGTGCTTACCACAGTTATTTAAAATATTTAACTTTCAAAAAATTAATAGTAAGCGTGTATGTTAAATAAGATGTTTCAAACAAATATAAGATGTGACATGACAGACGAGAATTTATTTTGGTAAGTATTTTGAAAAATGTTTACTGTTCTAATTATTAATTATAATTTTAGTTTGTAATATAGTTATGATAATGTTTGTTTGTAAGGGGTATTGAAAATGTACGCAAACAAAGAGAGCGCAGGAGAAGCGAGAGTGTTGCAGTTTCGTTCCGGAATTACACACCAAAGAGGAGAGGGGATGAAAAAATATATGTACAAAATAAAAAATTCAAATTGTATTATTTAAAATGTCCGTATTGAATAACTGTGTAGTCGATCAGTGGTTTAGCGATTGCAAGCGCCCTAGGCCCTAAAAAAGGTATTAGTAACCATTATTTTTTATGTATTTATAATCTCTTGCCAGCTCTCCCCCCCTTTCCTAGTGTTGTATTGTTGTTCCTTTACGGCATTACTTCCTATGGAATTTTGTTCATTTTCGATCATAAACTGGAGTTTGTATAAAGAACATTCAATTTGCGAACATTTTCATGGTGAAATTTGTGTTCTACACGTAAAAGTATCTACAGAAGTGCATCTGATAACTCATTTAGTCAATATAAAATTTCACATTCAAGGTTGAGTTTACTGCTTAAAAGTCGCTCAAATTACACGACTCGACTTATTCGGGACACAAATATATGACAGAGTGCGAGTCGATGCGTGTTATTTTCGCTATCTATATGCTTCAAATAAGGTCCGAAGTCAAAACTCGCTGAATAGTAAAAATAATTCCCTTGTAAGTTTTAGTTAAACTCAATATCCGTGTATGTTTTTTCTTCCTTTGGAACTTACCTGGAGCACGGAGAATGGTAAATAATTGGAACAGCGCGTAGAAGATGACAGAGAACACAGTTCTATGGATTGTTACAAGGTAAGAACTTCAATGTCTAAATTATTTTGGACATCATTTTCGATAACCCATGATTGCATTCTGCCAAAGCTTACGAAACATAGTTGTGTGCCTAAAACAGCAAGTAAACTAAAAGTAAAATCATAAAATGTTAGTGATGTTGTTCAAATTAAAGCGAAATTAAACTTTGGTAGTTCTATTCTGTACACTTACATGAAGATAAACAATACATTAAAACATATTTCCGTTACTATTGACGCGTTAAGGCAGGCAATGATACGCATAGCTTTTACTATTCACTATATCCGGTGTAAAATTTACGTATGAAACGTATATTTTTTTAAAACCAAGACTTGCAAGACTCTTACATGCAAGATTAAGACTGGGCGAGCAAGACCAAGACCAAGACCAGGGATACCAATGCAAGACCAAGACCAAGACTGGGTGTGCAAGACCGAGACCAAGACCAAGACCGCTACGGTCTTGGTCTTGATCTTGCTTTTGCTCATCACTATTAGGGATATCAAATGTGAGACTAGTTTACCTCCGGAATATTTTCCCCAGGAGAACCCATAACATCACGTGTTCTCATTTTTTGACATGTAGTGATCTCGCGGTGGGGAGTTGTGAACTCTACGATCTAGCAGTAAAGGCACAAATTCAAGATGTTGTCCTCTGTCCATCTCTGTACGTTGCCGATGTCATTCACCTTCAGTCTCATTGCGGTAATGGTGAAGCTGCTTCCCTTCATCATTATATTTTAGTTCCGGGTTATTTTCCAAAAGCCTTTAAAGATATCTCTGGGAATGAAAGATTAAGTTGGCTTTTAATGTTAATTTCTTCCACTTGATCCCGGGAATTAATTTGCGCTGCCCGGGGGGTGGGGCAACTTGCCCCCATAATCACAGGTCCACATAAAGGTTGTTACAGTCTTATTATATTTATACTCATTCCACGTAAAATTTTGTGCGTTTCACTTTTGATTCTGCACCTTTTACCGTAGTATCACTTTAAACGATCTAAAACTGTTCGGCGAACGGAATCTATTAGCGGCCACTTTTCGAAGATAGCGGCTAGCGCTCCAATCGGATTTCCGGGGAATTTCTATATGTTGTTTAGGATATTGTTCAGAACATTTAGGTTTAAAAAAAAACTGGTGGCAGGAAATTAGTTCATCTACACGCCCATCTTTGTATAATTTAATGAACTTTTGGAACAAGAAACTTACTTCTTCTGATGAAGTAGCAAACATCACTCAACAAATGACTGTTCGTATTCTAACTTTCAGGTGCGTCGAGTACCAGGTAATCATCCAATGCACACACATCAAGAAAATACCAGAAGAGCAGCAACAACTAATATTTTATCAACGCTGGATGAACAGTCACTTGTCAAAATAAGGAAACACATGACTATAGTTTAAGTTACATATTTCCAACCACTAAGGCTATTAACATGCAACAAAAGCCATTTTCAAGACCCAATTATGAGCTACAAAATTGATCCAGTAGTTTTTTTGTTTTTTAAGTATTTGCAAGTCTTTGTGGCAGAAACTCGTTTTTTCGTTAACTTTGAAAATTGAAACAAATATTTAAAGCTTTGAAATGTATAAATAATTAAGATAAAACTATGAACCAAGAACAATTTTTTTAAAGGAAATCTTATGCTCTCTTATTTTGGTTATCTTCACTTTTTATATTCAATGCAATGTTTCCAAGTTACTAGTTATTTTAATTTTAAGGGCCATTTCGAGCGCCATTTTTGCAAAATGGCGGCTAACGCTCCAGTCGGATACAAGGGGGCTTTTGGTTACGGATGGCCAGACCCGGATCTCAGAGGATCCGTGTCTTCGGATCCGGATATGGATATCCAAAAATCGAATCCGAATCCAGATATCCGAAAATCGGATTCGGATCTGGATATTTGAAACTCGGATCCGGTTCAGGTTACCTGAAGCCCGGATCCGAGGATTCGAAAATCGGATCCGAAATCCAGATCTTTGGGGTTAAGGATATCCGGTCCAATCTATTCGTGTCATTTTCGTCGCAGATTCCAAGACCCAGAATTCGGACTTCGTTATTATGATAACGAGCCGCCGTAGGAAAGTGGCAGAGCGTTGGCGTAGCATTCGGGAGGTCGTGGGTTCGATTCCAGCGGCCGACCATCCTGACATGTTTTTCCAGGGCTTTACTTAGTCAGAGATCGGGCTGGTACCTTCAACATATTCTCCGACTGACACCTTCCCGAATCCTTTCCCCTCCCCTATACCGGCCTGAGCTTTATATGCCTAAAGGCCGTAAATACAATTTCAATTCGTTATAATGATTCCTCTGAAACTGCGATGCAGGATGGTAAATTACGAAAGGACCTGGCCAATAACTTCCCCGTTCTCTGCCCAGGCTGAGTCAAAGAAAGAAAGAAGAGAGAGCTCTTTTCTTCTTCTTTTTCTCTTCTCTCTCTTTCCCTTTTCTCCTTTTCCCTCTTCTTCCTTCTCTTCCAAAGAGAGTGGGAGAAACGGACAGAGAGAGGGGAGAGAGAGAAAGAGAGAGGCCGGGATGAGGTAGGCAGAGGATGGCCAGGGCCTTTCAGAGGCTGAAGATGAATGACATCGGCAAGGCTCAGAGATGGACAGAGGGCGACATCTTGAATATCTACCTTTACTGCGAGGTCGTAGAGCTGACAACTCTACACCGCTAAAACATGTCAAGAAATAGTAACAGATGCTTCATGGATTCTCCTGGGGTAAAGTATTCCGGAGGTAAACTAGTCCCTTATTCGGATCTCCGGGCTGGGACTGCTTTAGGGGGCTCCAAGAACAGGATTAAGAAAGACCTTAGAATAGGAACGTGGAACGTACGAACATTATCCCAAACGGGCGCTCTTCAGGTGGCTGTACGCGAGACCGAGAAGTACGAGCTAGACATATTAGCGATACAATAAGTTCGGTGGGAGGGTTAAGATAGCACCCGACAGGGCAAGTACACTTTCTACTACGGGGGAACACAGTCTCACGATTTCGGAACAGGATTTCTCATTAAGAACACTATCCTTCAGACAGTTCAGAATATAGAGTTCGTAAACGAAAGACTGTCGTACGTTACGATACGTACTCGAACACGGTTTTATTAAACGTCTATGCTCCGACCGAGGGGCTACTGATAACGACAAAGATATATTCTACGATGAGCTAGAAAGGCTGTTTGACCGAATGCCGAAGTATAATTCGAAAATTGTGTTGGGTGATTTCAATGCAAAGGTAGG
Source organism: Lepisma saccharinum (assembly GCA_022664845.1). NCBI lineage: Eukaryota > Metazoa > Arthropoda > Insecta > Zygentoma > Lepismatidae > Lepisma > Lepisma saccharinum. The sequence continues at coordinate 7,169 of JAGDQP010010314.1, forward strand.
GAGGGAAGAAAAATATAGACCTACCATAGGCAAATACAGCCTTCACGAAAAGACTAACAACAATGGAGAAAGACTGATAACTTTCGCGATTTCGAAAAACCTACTGGTAAAGAGCACGTACTTTGAACACAAAGACATACACAAATACACATGGGTATCTCCGGACGGCAAAACTCTCAACCAGATCAATCACGTATTAGTAGACAGACGAAGACACACCAACCTTATGGATGTTAGGTCGTACAGAGGAGCTGAAAGTGACACCGACCATCAATCAGTGATCACAAAGGTAAGGGAAAAGTTATGCATCGCGAATAGAGAAAGCAAGGGGTCAAAACAACTGAAATTCGAAGTGAAACGATTAAATAATCCGAGAATAAAAGCAGATTACCAACTCGAACTCTCAAATAGGTTCGGAATCTTAGCCCACTCGAGTAATAATAATAATGATGATAATAATAATGCAATTGATGTAAGTAAGATGTGGGAGGCAACTAATGAAACAATTAAGAGCGCAGCGAAGGAATGTGTAGGTGAGAAGAAACAACAGAAACACAAACCTTGGTTTGATGAAGAATGCCTTAAACTTCATGAGGAACGAAAACAAGCAAGGCATCGATGGCTAAGTAATAAAAGCGAAGCAAATACCAACCACTACAGTAACGCGAAACGAAACGCCACACGCGGGTTCAGAAACAAAAAGCGAGAGTATCTAACGCAGAAGATTCAGGAGATAGAGGAAAACGGGAAGACAAATAACATACGAGATCTATACAAACGGGTAAACTCATTAAGAAAAGGTTACCAGCCGAAGCTAGGAATGATTAGAAATGAACGTGGAGATCTTCAGGCTGATCCGACTAAAATTGTCGATGTGTGGAAAAGTCATTTCGACAAACTTCTTAATGTACACAACGGGGAACAAAAAGATGAATTTGAATTCCATACCGCAGAACCGAGGATTCCCGAACCTAGCGAGATCAAGATCGAAATGTCGGTAAAGAAATTAAAAACTTCAAATCACCAGGAATAGACAATATCCCAGCCGAATTAATTAAAGCAAGAGGAACGGCACTAATCAAGGAACTGCATAAATTGATAAGTGCTATATGGAGAAAGGATTAGCTCCCAAAGGAATGGAAAACCCCAATAATAGTTCCGATTTACAAAAAAGGTGATAAATCGGACTATAATAATTATCGCGGAATCTCGTTACTTCCAACCTGTTACAAGGTATTAAGTAATATTCTGTTAACACCCCTAAGTGTATACGTAGATGAAATAATTGGAGATCACCAATGTGGATTTAGAAGAAATAGATCCACGTTGGACCAGATTTTTGCCTTGAGACAAATTTTGGAGAAGAAATGGGAATACAATGGGACGGTTCATCAGCTATTCATTGATATTAAGAAAGCATATGATTCTATCAAAAAGGGAAAAGTTATACAGTATCCTGATACGATTTGGAATTCCGAAAAAAATGGTTCAACTAGTGAAGATGTGTCTCAACGACCCCACAAGCAGAGTACGGATAGTTAATAATATTTCAGATAGTTTCAAGATTTGCAATGGATTGAAACAAGGCGATGCCTTGTCCCCACTATTGTTTAACTTTGCGTTAGAATATGCGATTTTAAAAATTAAAAGGGACAAAAAGGGACTATCATTGAATGGTTTGAATCAACTGTTCGTATACGCGGATGATGTAGATCTAATAGGGGACCATATAGATGCACTACAAAGTCTTGTCCTTGGGACGTCCTCTCTATCCGATTGAAGACAATGACAACAGCCTTCGGTTTACCCTGCCCAGGGATTTTCAGGTGAGCGCCTGCCCTCGGGCAGAACACAAACAATTATCTTTATAGTAAATTCGCCGCTTTTACCTCTTGCTTTAGCACGGAGCTTATGTATACATAATTCACAGCCATATTCAATTCACTACTGGATGAGACCTCTCCCGTAGGAAATAGTTTGTCTGCTGCTCCCACGCTGACCAGACATGTCTGGAGAGGAGAACCGGAGCTCTCAACTGTAATCGCAGCTGTCTTTTATTCACAGCATTCCCCAATTGCATCACGTTGCTGGAGGGGCACCGTTCCAGACCCTTTTGCTTTGGAAAAATTCCATTGGCAGAGCCGGGAATCGAACCCGGAACCCCACGATCAGCAGTCGGAGTGTGTGTATGTGAGTGTGGAAAATAAGCGTTAGAAATAATTTGAAAGTATCGGTATACTCTATTTTTAAAACCGCAATCCGGTGATCGATTTATGCAATTTATAAACAGGGGAAATTATATTTCAAACACGTTATAATGCCGTATTTGATGACTTTGGCTAGGCGCAGATTTCGGAACGCAGAGCTAAGGATGATATTTGCAGAGAGGGGGAAATCCCAACCATTCGCCATACAAATAGAACACTAAACTGCACTATAATATAAAAACAGGATGATTTTACAACACCTAAGGTCCAGGTAGCTCTGATTTCAGATATAATAAAACACATGAGCAAAATCTTCTGAAAGAAACACCGGCCACACCGTTCATAATGTAATTGAAGGTAAAATATTGATCTTCGAAATTCAATCATTTTAAATTCCGAAACGAATATAGCATATTTTGAATTTCCCAGATATGAAATTTAACTTTAATCACATACATACAAATGGATGTATGTGGCTTGAAGTTTGGATCTGGCTCCATCTTGCATTCTTGAATTGAAATTTCGTAGCTTCACGCTGGAATCAGAGTCTACGGTATTTCATTGAGTACTGTAATCGTAGACAGAAGAAGAAAGAACGTTCCCTTTCAATGCGAAGCGTACGCGGTTTGAGACTTTCTCAAGTGAATATCTTCTTTTTACTTTTTCTGTAATAATGTGCAAATTCCATGTGTTACTGCATGGTTTGAAATACATGTAAATGAATGTCAGTGTTATGTAGCTTTCTGTTTTCTCCTTCATATTCCTCTTTTTTGCTTCACTTATTTAAAAAGATAAGCTAATTCACATGTTTAGCAGATTTTGTGTTCTATCTTTACATAAAAACAAACAATATGAAAAAAAAGAATAACAGTTGCATAACATTTACAGAGATAATAATAATACTTATTATTATTATTCATGAAGTGCAAGGCACTTATTTTAATAAATGAAGCAAAAATGAAAAATACGAATAAAAGACGAAAAAACTACACAGCAGTGGCATAAATCATACTGTAACACGACATTTACTAGAGGAAAAGGAAAAAGTAAGGTGACAAGAACTCGAACCGCGAACCTTTCGCATGACAAGCGAGCGCTTTTCCATTAATACTCTGCGCCAATAAGAGTAATTGCAGAACAAGGCGTTTCGGAGATATCTTTCTCGGAGGTGTCAGGCTTTAGGCCCCTCTAGTGGAGAAACTAGTCATCATCATCAGCACCTAAAATTTACACGCACACGACTTTTGAAGCCCTTTCATAGGAATCGGGTCTCACCCAGAAGCAGTGTGCAAATTAAACTTTTTAGTCAGGGAGGGTAAAACATAAGCACGGATTTCAACAGGATATATA
>JAGDQP010010314.1:10825-56178 GCA_022664845.1 Lepisma saccharinum
GAGAGGAGAGGAGAGGAGAGGAGAGGAGAGGAGAGGAGAGGAGGGAAAATATCCACTCTCATTTTCCAAATGGGGGTTTCTAAACCATACCAATCATACTAAATCATTCACATGCTACTTGAAAAATATCATAAATGAAATAACTTCTTAGCTGCTAGTAAAAGTTCATAACCCTTGTCACTTCCATGCAAATAGTTTAAACTTCTGCCCAATAAAAATGTTCCGATTTTCTATCTAATCTTGATCGAAACTTCTTCTGGGGGCAAGAAATGTATCCCTGGCAGGGAAGAAAAATAATTTGTCAGGGTATGAAACTTCATTGCCAGGAGAGGAGGGGGATCCAGGACAATCCCCCTGCTAAATCGCACACTGCCCAAAAGTAGGAATATCAGATTCGGGTACCTTACTGCTAAGAAACTTAGCATGCGTGGGCCGAAAAGCTCTTTATTTAACAGGAAATATATCCTGAAGTTCGAAATATTGTTACATTTGTATTAACGTTTTGGCTGAACTTCACGGGTAGCAAATGGAGCGCGAAAACATTTCCCGAATTACAGAAAATTATTTTATAATATCTTAATATTATCTTTCAAAGAAAATAACTTTTAGAATGTGTTCTTTATGTTTTAAATTTAATTTGAAAATCTCCAGAAATTCACCACTTGACAACATATTTTAACAATTATTTGAAAGCAATTTTAATACAGAAAAAGGTGACTGTGATTAAATAATTTTGAAAATAGCGTTAAAAATTATTTCATAGTTTTTTTTAAATGTATTATTTGATTCTTTTTTTAAAAGAATTACTTCGTGATTAGAAAAGAAGTAATTTTTTTTTCTAAAATAATTTGATATATCTGTTTATAATTGCTTAGAAACAGTTTCCATTATTTATTTGTTATTAAAGTATGATAATTACAACGATAGATTATACTTCATAGATAAAGTATTTTTTTGGAAAATAATAGCATTACACTGAAATAGTAGAAAGAGTGCGATTTGTAAATTTTGCATTAGTGGGTCGTATAGCTGCCAAAGATTTAAAGTATCTCCTTAGTTTTTTTGCAAAATTCATGATGTTTATATATTAGCGTAATTTTCTGATTGTAAAGGAAGTCTAAATGAGATTAACGCTTTATGGCTATTGTAGTTCATTTACGGTCTTGACAGAAAAATAGGCATTTTACAAAGATCAACCCCTGAGCTTGCTGATAAGAGCTATGGCAGAGTATTTCTGACAGTGAGACTCACTCGACCATGACGTATACAAGCTGAAGTAACCCGATTACCTATGATCCCTTTCAGTTCAAAAGACCGCTGGCGCATCTTTATTTACACGAATTTATTGAAAGTTCTCAATAACATACAGTTTGGACAAAAAGATCAAGAAGACAAGCGTTTTCGATCCCGCGACATTCAGCGCAGAATGCTAGTGCCTAGACCACTACACTTGTTAGTCATTGTTTTTTTTAAATCTACTTTTCGAATAGATCTAGTAGTAGTACACACGTTCACACTGTTCCTTTTCTTATCTATTTCCTTTTTTTGATTTTCTATTTTGCCCGTCCTATTATCACACATTCAAATGTCTGTATCGTAAGAGAATTCTTTTACAATATATCTCCTCTTCATTCCTGTCACAGTAACTTGCAAATTAAGCACTAAACCTGGGATATGTTTGGCAGGAGCTTAAGTTTCCATACCGAGATTAGTTTGCAATATTCTCACCACGGCATGGGATTTACTTTCTTGAAAGATAGTACATTATCACTAGTAGGTTACAAAAATATTACCAAATTTTTCCAAAGACGGACATAAACATTCATTTTCCTCACCGTTTGAACTGCAGATACGAAATTTGTCATAAAGGTGTATCATAAGAAGTAGTTTAGGAAAATATTACAACATATTAAAAAAAAAGTCCCCAGTTTGGATTCAAAATGGCCGCCCAAATATAATTTTCCACACCATTCGCGCTAGAGAAATGCAATTTTAAATGAAGGTGTACCATCATGAGTAAGTCACGACAATATAAAGGAACGTTAAAGATAGTCGCAATCTTTGATCGAAAATATCCGCCACAAACATTTTTCAAAACACTGAATCTAGAGAAACGAACTTCGGTATAAAGGTGCAAGACTAAAAGCAGAAAATAATTATTTAAATAAAAAATAATATACCACGTTTTCAAACGGACTAAAAAATATAAAATAATTTCTCCTAGCCCCATACAGATTGTCCTGAAATTTTCTGATTGTGAATTTTTAATAGCTATGAAAATACTTGTAAGATTTAGAACAGGCGTGTGCAACTTGGAACAGTGGGTGGGCCAATCACAGAGCACTAATTGGCTTCGCGGGTCTCACTGTTGGTATATCATTTTTACGACAATTTAATAGGATTGCATTCAATGATGGAACATGTTCATCGTAATTAACACCACAATAACACAGAACAACTGTTATAATGACAAGCAAAATATTTACTCACTAAAGAGGAGAAGAATAATGTATTTACACTTACAATTTTAGTGGGAAGTGTGACACTTCATGTCCTGAACCAGTCTCTCAGCGTTCGGGGCTACACTAGATGTTCCAACGTGGAGGCACTTTTCAATGTGGACATCTGTTATCCTTGACCTCTTCTTGGACTTGACCCGATTCATGCACAAGAAGAGTTACTCACATATATATGTACTGCCAAACAATGCGATGGTCCTCATGTTGAAAAGAGCTAAGTTGACGTACTTGTTGCATGGAAAGTATTTTGCATAAAAATCTTGTAAACAGGTGTCCTTAAATACCCCTTCAAAGCAACATCCTCCTGAAGTTCAATGAGCTCCATCTGCAAATTGTCAGGAGTACTACTAACGTCAACGCTGAATTGTGATGAGAAAATACTGAAGTCTCTAAATCGGACATTCTTCAAACAAATCTGCCAATGAGTTTCCGTAGAAAGGGAAGTTACAGAATGATTTATCACGCTCTAACAGGGTTGGAAAGTGGGAAGCACTTTCATTCCTCATTTGATTTTCCCACAGTTTTAGCTTCCTTTGAAAGGATTTTACACGTCCGTAAAGTTCATGACCCAATTGACCTTGTGTCTGCAACTTTGAATTCAGATAATTTAAGTGACAGATAATATCCAGAAGGAATGCAAGGTCACACAACCACTTTCATCGCTTAACTGCGTCAAAGGTTTTTTTTTTCATGTCCATGAAAAGTTACACCTCTTTTATCAGTTTATAGAAACGCTACAGCATATTTCCCTTGCTCAACCAAAGTACTTCAGAATAGTAAATCAGATCTTCCTCCTCCACTTCCAGTTCGTCTAGAAAGCCTTTAAATTGGCGATGATTCAGGCCTATCGACTTTATGTAGTTCACACAAGAAACCACTTTACTCATGACATGGGCAAATTTCAATGTTTTGGCACAAAGATTCTCCTGGTGTAAAATACAATGGAAAAACACACGTTACTGATATCATTTTCTCTTCAACTAATTCTTCCTTTATTTTTGTTATAGCCCCTACATTTGGTCCAACCATTGAGGGAGATCCATCAATGGATACCCCACACAGTTTTTCCCATTTGAGCTCAAATTTGTTAATTGCGTGTTTCACCTCATTGAAGATATCTTCCCCCGTATTGCTACCGTTCATAGGTTGCAAGGCAAGCATTTCTTCTGTACAATGGAAATCTTTATCCACCCCTCGCGCGAAAATAGCCAACTGGGAGGTCAGTGACGTCACATCTTTCATCCAAAGTTATTGCGAACGCCTCGAATTCATTGACTAGAATTTCATCATGCTCGATACAATATCATCTGCCATGCCATCTATGCGCATAGCAACTGTCCAGCGTGAGAAACTGATGTGTTAAAACAAGCTGCTTTTATCTGGACATAAAACATCTGCAACTGCGACCAAACATTCTTTCACAGTCACCATCAGAATAAGACTTGCATTGTTTTCCAATTTTTCACTAACAATGAAACTAGCGCGAACAATTTCATTAACATCGTCGTTTTGTTTTTTGAAAAGTAGTTGCTGAACACACAAGTTTTTCTTCAGTTTTTTTATTCTGTCTTGGCGAAGCTACCCTTGCAAATCATCAAAGCTAAAACGTTTTCAAATATAATGTCTCTTGATGTTATACTTCTTCATTACAGCAATAACTTCTTGACAAATAAGACAAAGTGGCTTACCTCTCTCATTGACGAAAAATTAATCGTGAGTCAATTTTTCGCGACCTTCGGTGTGAACTTTAATTTTCTTCTGTGACTATAACATTATTAATTATGCTTACTAAGTTAGCACAACACAACAACCACACACACACACACACACTACACCTCACGGTACAGTCACCTAACACTGCATCACACACAAATAATAATTCATCCCGCGGGCCGGAAGACAGGGTTCGGCGGGCTGGGTATGGCCCGCGGGCCGGCCGTTGCACATGGCTGATTTAGAACGATAAGCGTGGGGTGCATGCGATAGATAATTGTTACATGGATAGTTCACCTGTCACTAACAATTTTATTGCATTGCAAATGATATGAACTGTTGCGTGGGTTTTCTCAACGACAGCTACTCTCTACACTCCTTATTATTATCTTTTGCATGTACCCCACGTTTTTTCTTTCTAAATCTTATAGGTATTTTAATAGCTATTAAAAATTTACAATCACAAATTTTCAGGACAATCTGTATGGGATTACGAATCTGCATGAGGCTATAACTCTGTATGGGGTTAGGAAAATTATTTTATGCTTTTTAGTCCGTTTTAAAAACGTGGTATATTAAAAAAAATATTTAAATAATTATTATATATATAAACGCATTAGGAAATTTAATAAACTTTGTGAGCAAACACATGTGGAGGTTAGGTAAGTCATGTATGGCACTTTCTTTCTGTTGCACACACGATTAACTCTTGTTTTCACAATGTGCTGTTCCTGTCGCTCGCTAGTCACAAGTGCTAATAAGACCTTAGGGAAAGTTTTTTTGACAGTGACACTTAGTCGACTACGACATATCCTAGCTGACGTGACTCGATTACCCACGGTCCCCTTCAGCTCAAGTGACGCCTGGCGCATCTTTATCTACACGAATTTATTGAAAGTTCTCAATATAAAGTTTAAAAAAAACATCGAGACGACAACCGGTTTCGATTTTGCGACTTTCAGCGCAGAATGCTAGCACCTAGACCAATACATTAGAAAGTAATTGCTTTCTAATTTAGTTTCCGAATAGATCTGTTATTATTTGCTTACCTTCGCACTGTCCCTTTTCTTATCTATTTTCGTTTTTGTCTATTTTACCCGTCCTATTATCACACATTCAAACGCCTGTATCGTATGAGAATTCTTTTGCAATGTATTTCCTCTTCATTGCTGCAACAGCAACTTGCAAATTAAGCACTAAACATGCGATATGTTTGATTGAAGCTTATTTTTTCATGCCGAGATCAGTTTCCAATACTCTCTCACCGCAAGATTTTTTTCCAGAACTACCTGCAGGGCTGTTCAACTAATGTGAAAACACTTCCGGTACGAATAGCCCACTCTCGCGTAGCCTGAACTATAAGTAACAGCGAGTAGCGCCGAGGCTACCGAAAAATATAAGGCTTTAACGCTGAACCAAGTCACTTCCGTGAGGCCAAGATAGAGTTTCAACAATACGGTGGGAAGTATGAAATGTGTGTTTCTATATCGTAATTTATGGAATATTCTTTCCTACTTTTAATGAGAATAGATAAATAAACATGATTATTAAAAATGGTATGTTCCATTTTGAAACACAAGTTCAATGAAATAACAGAAAAATAATTTATTCTCTTTTCCTAAGTATGTTAACTTACTACATCGTTAGAAAAGTTCAATATCAAAGAAGAATTTAATAATTTCCGCTTATATTTGAATAAGTATAAATACAGGTATTGCGTTTGTTTGATGTCATTCTAATACGTTTAATGTAGTTCTCGTATCATTACTGAAATGAACATAGCAATGACTGAATTAGTAGTTTGGGTTCGTGTAATGGTGTCAACCCCACAAATAAATACATTTGAATACCGGTCACTGAGAAACACAGTTCTCAATATCATGCATGGTTTGAGTATAGCTTGCACCTAACAGTTCAGTTCTAGTTTCTCTTACATAAGCATAAATTTAGCTAGTATTTGTAAGATAGTTTAACCTAATTTTACAAAACTTGAAGTCAGTGAAAACAAAGAAACTATTCTAAATAACTCCCGTTCAATGTAGTCAATTTGGATCGTTCCAGTCATTGCAACATGCAAGCATACGCTCACAGTCAGTCCTTTAACGCAAAGAAATTGTGTTGAACGTAGTTCTCAAGTATGTTTAGCCAATATGCGTAATGTTAAGGATGGACTTTACATACTCCCCCGAAAGACGAACCACTCCTATCATAAAAATTATTTTGGATCCGATTCATAACGAATTAAATCATAAACTCAGGAAATGACAACTTAATTAACTTTAGTTTAGATAAATTAACAAAAACATAACCTTCGCTGATTTAGGCAGTCTGGGAACAAATACAGATTAACGCTACATGGTTTTGGTTACGATTCACTTCTCTATTCTATTTTTTTTATTCGACTCTTTACGAGGAATGGTTTCGGCCATATGGGTCATTTCAACCAGTCAATACAAGTATAGGGCTCATTTTGGCAATTATATGGGAATTAGGACTCATTTTCATGGAAGCTTACGTTGCTAGCGATTTGGGTGAATAACCAATTGAAATACGTGTTACACGTAAAAGAGGGGCTTAAAACACGTGTTTCATTTGGCTACTCACCTAAATCAGAAGCAACACAAGCCTTCATGGAAATGAGCCCTTAGTAATACAGTGAATAAGTAAAAAGTGTACTAAATGTAGCCTTTTCACAACCGGAGCACGTTTGTAATCGGCAATAAGTGATGGTGGCAAAAAGGATAATTAAAATATTAAAATCAAGGAAAAAGCGTCTTCAGGTGCTGCCCCGGATTGTTCAATCCATGTGATTGTGTGAGGACTGTTTAAGTTAGAGTAATACTAAGGTTAACTAAATACCTATAAATCAGTTATTTTCAGCCGTTTCTATTTTAGCTTAAATGTTAGGTTAGATTAGACTGGGTGAGTTTATTATGAAATCTAGGAAACTACATAAACTCTGGAGTCTTTACACACGCTGAAGTTCGATGAATTATGAGAATTTTAATGCACGTCTAACTTCTTTCCTTTTAGGATTATAGGTATTTCAGAGTTACGACTCATTGCTCCAAGTAACGGTGAATCGATTTTGTGACAAATGCTGCAACAAAATCAGAATACCGTTACTTGCAGAAAGGAGTCGGAATTGTGAAATACTTATAACCCGAAAGGGAAAAGGTATCCCTACATTATGTTTCATGATTCTCTCTAATTGAGGAACATGCTGTAGAAACATAATACAATTTAACCTAACCTAATATCAAGTAAACGTAAAGACAGCTGACAGTAACTCAATTAAGTAGCCTTGACTGAAAGTTTAAAATTTTCCAAATAATTAAAAGTAGATAATTTACTGTCTTATAAAGAATTAGGTTTAATATCTTCTGTTTACCAAATAATTTCGATTTGAATGTTATTGTTGGTTTACATGTACGTTTTATTAGAACGAACTCTAGTTACTTTTCCGAATGACATAATGACCTACCTTAACCCAACTTACCGCATACCTAACATAAAGGCAAGAAAGTGAACTTGAACAACTAGGCCTATTTTATGAACCTAAACTATTATATGAACCTAACCTAAAATATGGTAAGTGACAGAATGATGCGGGAGAGATCTTGTGCCTAATCTATTTAGTGACGTAATGTTATCTTTCTGGAACATTGTGCCACATCTACAACTTCGTGATCAACTATATTTTAATTACTATTTTCCTGCCTCTAGGACCAGGCCTCTAAATTGTAAGTTTAATTTAAATAACTCCTACATTAATTAATGAATAAAACTTTTAGAGGTAGTATTACTGTTGAAATTGTTTTCGTAATTTGATTAGAAACAGATCTTAACAAATATAAAATCTATCAATAGAAATCTTTTACTTGATGCTACTACTATTTAATCCTTACACGTTCAGAAATTTATTAAACTGATATGATTACATAAACTTATGACAATTGTGTAACATTGCAGTAGAGAAATTATCATTTAACATATACGTTTTATTTCTAAGTATCTTGATATCTATGTGGCTTATTTAGCTTCACATTTCAACAGAAATGCGTGAACAAATTACTAAAATTTATCCAATGGAACTCTGCATGGCCTTCTGATTATGGCGTCATTTTTGAGCCGTTAGGACATATTACATAGGTGGCCTTGGTAGCGCTCACTCCGGTAGTTGTAGTTTGGTCTTGCGGTTAAGGTGTCGGGAAACTAATCCAAAAGTCGCGCGCTCAAACCCTAGTATCGGCTTTTTACATTTTTAAAAGAAAATTAAAGTTTTTAGTTTTTTTTACGAAAATACACAAAATGAAATTTAATAAAAGTTGTGATTTATAATTTTAAAAGAGGCCACTAAAAACTAGGGTGTATGCAAGCGTGATTCCGAAGAGAGCTGGGCAGCGTTAGCCGCTGAAGAACAGTAGTATACTACTAGAATAGTTACACAAAACTAGCAGGTACTTTCTTACTTAACCGCAGGTTTGCTTTCTCCATTTCTACAATACTCCTAGAATACAGTAACTACATGTTCGAATAAAATAATCAAACAATTTCGATTTTCTTAAGGACGGCTTTTTTCTGTACTCGCTTGTCGCCTACATTGCATGAATACATTAAATGAAATTAATAACTGATTTATACAGTGGCTGACAATAATAATATGATAAGTAATCAATAAATAATATGGCACCACTTGTGTCCATACAGCGTATACTCTATACAATGGTTAATAGTATCAATAAGTCAAATACTTATGGATCTGATTATGATCAATCTGTTATCATGTTTTCCGTTATTTGATGTATATATTATCTTCAATGCCTTATAGTTTCATTGTTTTTATAGTTTAATCCAACAATTACATCTATTTTAATTTTTATTTTATAATTTAGATTAGTGTATCTGGGCGAACGATTTGGGTGAACGAAAACCTTGTGTTCTTGGACGAGAGAGATTGTATAGCACACGGTAAGAAATATGCATGCTTTTATACAATCTTTCTTGAATAATCATATATGATGAACATTAGTTCGAAAACAGGGAAAGTGAGGTTTGATACGAAATAAGAGGAGTATATTTCATAGTTAGGATAAATATTCAAGGGATAATCTATCTAACTATAGCTTTATATAAAGAAATATGTATACATAATATGAATATATCTATTTGTAAATATGAATATAGGTATATACTAGGCTATAACCAATATTGTACGCATAATCAGGCAAGGCTAAGACAATGAAACTACCTTATATTGTATACTTTACTATCATAAATGCTTACGCATTGTGTAATGCAACTGCGAGGGTTATGTTTTTACACCTTTTTAAGGAGAATTTGCTACAATAGTAGCATTTTTATGAATAATTTCTACTCTACAGGTGTGATTATTCTGCATAAAAAGTGTTTTGCTTCTTTTCACACCTCCATTTGTATAGATGAATGAGATTTTAAGTTCTGAGACGATGAAATATACATAATTTATATGTAGAACAATGCGACTGAAACCAATGTAAGACGAAATTACTGCAATATCGCTATTTGTGAGCTAGTTAGCGCACCAAAAGTGTGCAAAGAATTGTATTTTATGTGTACAAACCTATTTTAAATTGAAATATCAGGTATGTATTGCCTCAGATGGTATGTAAAATCTATGTAAGAGAATTCTCGATGACGTTTTCATGTAAATTTATCTTAAAACAGGGTGATTATTGCTTTGAATATCGGGCGACACGCATTTGAATCATATTTAAAATCTATTTAGCTTAACATAGGGTGATGGTGCTTTAAACGATGGAAAACGTGTATAAGACCCCTTCCGACCAGCATGTTTAACTAGAATTACCATATTACAAAGTATTTTGAAGCATTCATTTGCGTTTTAGCAGAAAACACCTCTTTTGAAATAGGAAAAGAACGAATTAAATATGACACCATCAGATCGGAGGCCGTATATAGCAGATAATTCAACTAGAAAAGAATCTTTCAACTATATTTTATATCGATTTACCCTCGGAAAGGATTATTTGGTAGCAATCTATATGAGAAAAAATGACAAACGTGACTATGATGTCTCTAAAACCACTTTTTCAGATGAAGGTTTCAACCATTTCGATGTTTGTTATCAAGAAGGGGGTCCTTGCAAACACTTAGAGTCAATATATAGCGAGAAAAATGACATTTGAAGTAGAAACAAATTTAAGAGAACCCAATAAGGACTAATTGATGTGAAACTCAGGAAATCAAGACCGGTAGGCACTATGAAAGAGACATTAGAACATATTTTTAATCAGAAACCTAGTCTTTGAGGTACTTTTAAACTCGAAAAGACAAGAATAACGCCATATTGGAATTTAATTGATACAGAAGAAGTACTTCAAGACACAAAAGTGGGTGATTGCTTGAATTTGACAACTTGCAATGTAATTTTGTTAATATCAGACATTCAAACAGGTATTTCAACACAAATATTAGTGAAACAAACTATATTTCACGTACAAAGGACTCAGTGTTTAGATTTTCTCGCGCGAGAAACTTTTCAAAATGCAATTAAAACATTATTTGCAGGAAATATACTTGTACATTAAATGGAAAATCAAGCCTCGTAAATGAAAATTGTCTATAGTTTGTGCTTTATTAATGCAAAGATAACTCCTAACAACCAAATTTAGTTAATATGTAATGAGAAAACTGTCACTTAAACTAGGTTGAACCTGTATTTGAAGGCGAAAAGCATGGTTTACATAATTCCGACTACTTTGAAAACATGGAGAACAGTATATGGCGAGAAAACTCACATTTGATGTAGCTTGAACATGATTTAGGTAGAATCTACTCTTTGAATTGTATTTTTATGTGTATAAACGATTTTGCATGTACGTTTCGGCAGAAAATAATGCTTTCAAAAGGAGACAAGTAGTATTTAAGGTACTTTGAATCAAATGAAAGCTGGAAAGAACTGACTGTAACCAAAAAGGACGTTGAAACCACATTTACTCGTAATATAAGGAGAAAATGAGGTCTATAGGAGTGTTTGTTGTGTCAATTCAAGTGTTTGACACCTCATAATTACAATGTACTCTCTTTATACGTCATGGATTGATAAATCTATCTTTTCTGAGACCATTCAAGTGAAATATTCACGAGTAACAGACTTTTTGTTGTCATATTAATGAATTAAACTAGGCATAGCCTCTATGTATAGAGTTTTGTGTAGTATATTAAGGGTAAGTAGACTTGAAAATAAGAAATTATACTTACGTTTATATCTTCCGTAGTAGAATTTTTGGCACTAAGACGAAAGAGTATTTGCTATCATTACGGAAACTTGACTGGTGGTTGTTATGGCTTGATGGAAGAACCTCTTCCCACATATGCCAACTTTTGCAGAATCCCTTTAGAGACATACACCAAAACGCACCCTGAGAAACTACCAGTACACACCGGAAGTCCATGCTTTGCTCGAAAGCTTGTGCCCATATGTTTGCTTAAAGCAGGAAGAGTAGGAGACAGATGGGGAAAGAGTATGTGAAAAAACATCACACATCCTCGGCCTGCTGAATATAGCATTGTTGCTATATTACACTTAACAATGCTTCCGTCTTAATATTATTTAATAAGTTGTTCTTTACCATTTGTATTGTAATTCAACAACGACAACAAGAGGTGCCTACTCATGCAATTTTTAAAGTGTTGCCAACCATCAGTTATTTTAATAAAATGATACAACCTAGATATCTTATTGTCTGCTATAGTCACAACTTTTAGACTATATCTCCAGAGTCAGTCTCTTACTAGTATTATTAGGTCAAAATTCCTCATACGATACGGACTGCAAAACGATTATCCAAAATTGTACTTACTGACTACGAAACTTTTAAAAGTGTTGGTCACCTTCAATACACTCTTCTCGTGCTGGCATATATATCAAGTAGGCTCTATGAATAAAATAGCATTTCCTTTAAACATTTTGTAGAGTTGTAACAAGAACTAAGGAAACAAACACTACCATACTAGGTAATGACTTCATTTGAATTTAAATAATCTGACTGGTAGATGAAGTCAATAAATTGAGGTGACGATTCGATTGCGACAGTCTGCTGAATTTGAACCACGAAACAATGGCTAGCTTTGACTGTGCTTTGGCCGAGGTGGCTGTCGAGTGTGTGTTGGCGAGTCTGGAAGGATGGACGCCTTGCTTTAGTATAATTTGTGATAAGCGCTTTCGCGATATTTCGTTTGACTTTGACCATGAATGTGTAGACTTAAGCAAGGAAATCACTCTACATCGTATGGTTGACGTATTAACAACTCCTTTCGTTTTTGATCAAATATACAAAAAAAATGGATGAATCCCACACTGATTCTGATGATGTATTGCATAAATTTCTTACAACTTATAAGAAAATGGTGACAGACGCTGACTGTAAGGATAGAATCCGCTTAATCTTATTGGTGAAAGATACACTGCATCCATGGACTTGTACTAACAAAGATCTTCACTAAGGACTGGCGCTTGTATAGGAAATAAAACAACTGATTTGTACTAACAAGGGACTTTTTATTTGGGCATAATTAAGATATATACAGACTCAAATATTTTCCAAGTGGTAAAAAAATATTGCGATTACAAAGTTGATTAGTGATGCTTTCCAGACAAGTGATACAAGCAATGATAAATTAAAAAACAACTGGTATAAATTATTGTTTAAAGACGATACAAAATACTGATACAAAAAGTCAAATTATAGTAAATATTTTTCTTGTACAATGAAAAGGATATTATAATGAAAAGCTAACAATAATTCTGATTGGAATTTTATTTCAAACTCCGTTAACAACTTCAAATTACAAGACAATATTTTACATAAATAATAAGAAAACTACAAAAATATTTGTCTTTTCAAAACATTCGTGCAGAAAATTTTGTATTTTGTTTTAAAAAAAATTCGTAACAAAAAAATTTGGTTTTACTTTCACATAAAAGTATTTATATTTTGAAAAATGTATTCGTAAGAAAAAAATTGTATCAAAAATCATGAGAAAAAATTTGTTTTCACTTTTACAAAAGGTTTTTACCTATAATAAAGTTTTGATAACAAAGTGTTTTAGTTGTTCAAAAAATATTTTTGACAGATAAATAAGTTTTTGTCACTACATAAAATATTTCTAATTTTAAAGAAGAAATATTTCTAACTTAATGAGAAGTTTACGGTTCTACGTTTACAGAAAAAAAGTTTTAGTAATTTTAGAAAAGAAAAAATAACAAAAAACGTAACAAAAAGTTTTAGTAAGAAAGAAAAAATTCATAAAAAAGAATTTCTAAAAAAATTTGTAACAGTTTTTAGTTTTTGTTTTACAAACAAATCGTAAGAAAAAATTTTTTGGTTTTGCAAAAAAGTTTTCACCTTTACAACAAAAAGTGTTTTCAGATTTTCCTTTACAAACATTTCGTTATCAACTTACATTTTGTAATTTGTACACAATTTAGTCACTGCAATATCCAGAGGGAAGAATAAAATAATCTTCTTTGTTTGAAGGATTAAAATTCCTCCGCTGATAATTGACTATTCGGTGTGTTTTGTACTGTCCTCTGGAAACGATTTTGTATAATGTTTTGCGCAAAATATTGTTAGCACTAAAGAATTGACAACTATCTTACTTTTCATTGACCAAATTGTAATAGTGCTCGTAATTTATTTGCTTTTTCGCTCGATAATTTAAAGTTATACCACGAACTTTGTAAACATACTTCACTTCACCAGTAAGAAGATTCTTTATAGCATAACAATAATTTTTGGACCTAATCCAACGAAACTTTGCATCTCCCATCCGTTTTCTATTTCATTTGTCAATTCTCCGAAGTAATTCTCAGTACATAGTAATAATGGCTCATCTTTATTCTACCCGTATATAAGCGAGTCTGTTTCACAATATATGAGACGTTCTATACCTACAGTGTCCAGTAATTCATATAAACGAACTCTAACCCATGAGTATATGAAAGCTGCAACTCCTACATTGGTAAAAGCGTTAGGCGAATTTTCATTTTCAAAGTCTTTATACGTTACTTGTAATTTGTTTTGTCCTATAGGAATCACATGTTGAACTTCCAAATCAGGCGAACCTAAGATATCCAACAAACGTTTTCGGTCACTAACAATGCGAGTTTGTGGAAGCTCGTATCTTTGTCCCCGTTTTCCGAATAAGGCATTTAAAATTATTTTTGAAATATATCTCAACCCGGCATTATATTGGATATTATATTGAAATGAAATACTTTCATGCTGTTCATAATCATGAATATACTTTTGCTTCTCCTCTCCGTAGTACAATTATCAGGAACTCCACTGGCTTCCTGTATCATTTTTAGGAAACTATTGACATACGGTTTGAAGAGTCCCTCAGTCATTTCCATTTCTCAGATTTCGTATGTTTTAAGAATGACATATCCTTTCTCCAATACCAAATGTAGTTAAGGAGTACAAAATACTCCCTGATTGCACGTTCTTCTTCATTATGTGTATATTCTCCATTATTCAAGAGAACATACAAGACCTACACAAACCAAAGACGAGACGTTCATGAGTATTATATGGTAAAATGGGCATAGCAAGATTTTAGGAGCAAGTTCTTTGCAGTGAACCAATCCATAGACAGTAGCTGGATTAGGCATGACTTTACGAAATTTAATGTTTCCCGTTGGCATAATTTCTTAGACATCACAAACGGATAAAGGGAGGTGACATCCAGATATGCTAACACTCATCTTCACCACATGCATATAAGGCACGAAAGCATTCGGTGTGTCCTCCTCTGAGGCATGTCTAGGACGTAATAGGTCATTTCTTATTTCTTAGGAAGTTTTGAATTTTAGGAGATGCTTGAACCATCTTGTTCGATTCGCATTCCCAGATGGATTCAACTTTAATTTTACAACTGGTTTTCAAAAATTCTTCTCTTGCTAGCGTTGCCTTATACCGATCTTCCAAAGTATGTCCCTCGTCATCAATAGGAAGACGCCGAAGTTGGGTGATGCATGTATGTTTGTGCCAGTAGCATCCGTAGAATTCGTAACCAGTACGAGTTTTCTTGTCATATCAATCCAATTTTAATCACTTAAATTGAACATCACTTCCATTTTCAGCTGTATGCAATGTAAAGTTATTTTTATATTCTATATATTTTAACCATTCTTTCGGCGTTTTACTTTGTTGGTCGCGATGCTGGAAACCTAAGGGAAGCATGATTGAAATATTTTTTTCTTTAAGATTTGAACGGAAACATTCCATCGCACACGAGGCGATAGTGCTTGTTTGCAGGAAACATTCTATTCCACCCGTTTGTTCTTCAATAAGGTTTGAAAATCGAATCAATGCCTGTGCCAAAACGAAAAACGTCATTTTTACAATACTCCAAGATTTATTTCTGGAAATCGAAAGTCTTTTTACTTTTAACACATTCGTTATGCCACGCAAGAACTGCATCCCGTTCATCGTCGAATCTGGAGTCAATATCAAAATACTCAATATCTGGCCAAAGACCAACGTAATCCTGGTGATTAGGAGTGTTAAATAGGTATGGAAACTCTCGTTTCTTTAGACTTTCTTGTAAGCCCATTGTTGCTGGTAATTTGGATAACTCCCATGTACAAATATGTATCACGGAAAATTATATTATTTACAGTTAATTGAATAATCTTTTGTCCTTGCGCTATAATGTGAGCTGTGAAATTTTGTTTTTCCAAGTAACATCGCACTTCTAGTATTGTATCAAACCCAGACTCATTGTGTTAAAGACCTACGACTTTTCGAAACATAGGACCCTGTTCCGAGACATGATTAACAAATGCTTCCATATTATGAAATACAAAATCTCCCTGACCATCGACATTACCACAAACACTACAAGTATAATCTTGGTCTATATCCTTACACTGATGACATCGATGAAATGCACAAATTAAGTTTGGCACATGTTCACGTTCACCATTTTCATCCGCGTCTAGTAACATTGTTTCTACGTCAAATATAATGTATAGGAAATCCTCAATACGTTTTGGTTTGCTTGATTTTACAAAACAGGAATGTGTTTCACCAACGTGAATGTTACACAGTTTACAATAATGTTCTCTACACACATAGTTGCACATAATAACATAGAGGTTTACCGTTGGTTTTAGATTTTTGTTGATCATAACAGGTCTGATTGGGAAACGTGCGATGACAATACCGACATTTCAAACCCTCGTTACTAGTACCATTATCATTACTAGTAACATTATCGTCTTGATAGTCTTCACAATGACTACATAAATATTTGCATTCATGGAACCGACGTTTTTCATATCGCGTAAGACAACAATAGCTAATAGCAATAACCAACACTCCCTAAAAATGCTATAATAGTTTCAATGATATCGTAATGATTGTCTTCGTGTCTTAGAAACAATTTCTTGACTGCTGGTGGTTCTGAATACACTATCGTATACTCTCAACTTTCCGGATCACATACATATACAATTATCTGATACTCGTCACTATAATATTTCGGAAACTGGTCTACATCTTCAGTACTTCCACCACGTTTACTTAATAAATCTACTTTCGCAAAATAACACAACTCCGCAGCTGCACAATCTCACTTTCATGGATGTGTTTTTATGTAATTCGCTTTCCGAAACTCCTTATCGGCTCGTAGTTTCGCCAATACCAAAGCACTAGCGAGACAATCAGGAACATATTCTACCAGGATAATGTGTTTTTGAAGATTTTTTTCCAAAGGCAAACACTTATCATTACCATATCCTCCCTGAACACGAATAGGATCGGGAATGTCAACTTTGACGCTTACTTTATACATTAACAAGAATTCCTCATTGGAATTAAGAACATTTTCAATACTACGCAAAATACATTCTACATTAAGATGCATACGGAATCGCCACGGTATGTAAATTGGTTTATTTTCCTCATAATTACTACTGTCAATTGTGAAAGCTCTTTTGGAATCTGGATCGACATCTTTAAGTAAATGTTTCATAGTAAAATTAAACAAACTGTTTACATATTCCTCTGGGTTAGAAATTGTCTTTACTACGGAATTAATGGTAATTTGACGTCCTTGCAAACCAAAATTGGGAAGTATTTTTCACATTCACTCACAATCTCAGAATCACTAGTTTTTCCTGCACCATACATCACTGGGATGTTATTGTCCTCCATCCACTGTTGAATAATTATATTAAGCATCTCACCTTTACCAGAATCCTCTTCTGTGCTAACTTCAATGTCCACATCCATACTACTTTCATCACTCGATAGTACGTTTATGTCACAACTACTAAATATACTAGTCTTCACTATCCACTTCAATAACAGCATCGCCACCAGACAACGTATCCAAGCCGAAAAAGTCAACTGCATCTTGTGGGATCAATGCGTCATGTTCGGTGAATAACTGGCAATAATAACTCCACGTCAACTCTTTACATTCCACACTTCCGAAAAATCCATAATGTCCAAGATCGATAATGTCTTGTCCAGTTACACAGTTTTGTAAGACAACTTCATCATTCCAATAATAGTAAAGCAAGTAGTGAAGGAACATCCCAGAATAATTTTTTGTTGGACGAAACCATAACAGTTTGTAGTAGCACAAATGATTCCAACATTCAAGCACACGATCGGCTCCGTCATAGCCTTGAATTTCTTGGGCAGCAAGCAAAGCATCAATAGGATTTTCCATGCCTTGAAATGAACTGTCCTTTAACAAGAACACCAACAACAAACCAAGTTCAACTGTTTATACACACAAAGTCGAATTCCGCAGGAAAGAACACCAAAAGCTTTGAATACAATACGAAGTTACACCGAAGATTCTCACAGACGTGAAAGCAGATGATTGCATCTCAAGGCGGATTAAAGCAATGATAACCACCAGTCAAGTTTCCGTATAGATAGGAAATATTCTTTCATCATAGTGCCAAAAATTCTACCGAAGAGATAAACGTAAGTATAATTTCTTATTATCAAGTATATTTATCCACAATGTACTACACAAAATTCTATACGTGGAGAGTATACATAGTTTAATTAATTAATATGACAACAAAAAGTTTTTTACTCGTAAATATTTTACTTAAATGGTATCAAAAAAGGTAGATTTATCAATCCATGACGTATAAAGAGAGTACATTGTTATTATGAGGTGTCAAACACTTGAATTGACACAACAAACACTCCTATAGACCTTATTTTCTCCTTATATCACGAGTAAATGTGGTTTCAACGTCCCTTTTGCTACAATCAATTCTTTCTAGCTTTCATTTGATTCAAAGTACCTTAAATACTACTTGTCTTCTTTTCCAAGCATTGTTTTCTGCCGAAACGTACAAGCAAAATCGTTGACTCTAAGTGCTTGTAAGGACTCCCTACCTGACAACAAACACCGAAATAGTTGCAACTTTCATCTGAAAAGGTTGATTTAGAGACATCATAGTCACGTTTGTCACTTTTTCTCATATAGATTGCTACCAAATAATCCTTTCCGAGGGTAAATCGATATAAAATATAGTTGAAAGATTCTTTTCTAGTTAAATTATCTGCTATATACGGCCTCCGATCTGATAGTGTCATATTTAATTCGTTCTTTTCCTATTTCAAAAGAGGTGTTTTCTGCTAAAACGCAAATGAATGCTTCAAAATACTTGGTATTATGGTAATTCTAGTTAAACATGCAGGTCGGAAGGGGTCTTATACACATTTTCCATCGTTTAAAGCACCATCACCCTATGTTAAGCTAAATAGATTTTAAATATGATTCAAATGCGTGTCGCCCGATATTCAAAGCAATAATCACCCTGTTTTAAGATAAATTTACATGAAAACGTCATCGAGAATTCTCTTACATAGATTTTACATACCATCTGAGGCAATACATACCTGATATTTCAATTTAAAATAGGTTTGTACACATAAAATACAATTCTTTGCACACTTTTGGTGCGCTAACTAGCTCACAAATAGCGATATTGCAGTAATTTCGTCTTACATTGGTTTCAGTCGCATTGTTCTACATATAAATTATGTATATTTCATCGTCTCAGAACTTAAAATCTCATTCATCTATACAAATGGAGGTGTGAAAAGAAGCAAAACACTTTTTATGCAGAATAATCACACCTGTAGAGTAGAAATTATTCATAAAAATGCTACTATTGTAGCAAATTCTCCTTAAAAAGGTGTAAAAACATAACCCTCGCAGTTGCATTACACAATGCGTAAGCATTTATGATAGTAAAGTATACAATATAAGGTAGTTTCATTGTCTTAGCCTTGCCTGATTATGCGTACAATATTGGTTATAGCCTAGTATATACCTATATTCATATTTACAAATAGATATATTCATATTATGTATACATATTTCTTTATATAAAGCTATAGTTAGATAGATTATCCCTTGAATATTTATCCTAACTATGAAATATACTCCTCTTATTTCGTATCAAACCTCACTTTCCCTGTTTTCGAACTAATGTTCATCATATATGATTATTCAAGAAAGATTGTATAAAAGCATGCATATTTCTTACCGTGTGCTATACAATCTCTCTCGTCCAAGAACACAAGGTTTTCGTTCGCCCAAATCTTCTCAAAGACTGCGGAAAATTAAAAAAGCTATCTGGCAATTGCGTATGTCACAACAGAAGCTGTAATGTGTTATGTATTAGCAATTAAGATGTTTTTTGACAGACAGACTTCCCGCATATTCATCGCAACCAGACTTCCGGCTTCTCACGCTCAAAAGATTCCCATACTTCTCGGGCGGGTCAACGGGTTACTATTTTAATAAATCAATGGAGCTTAGGTCAAGTTTTTATGTGGGAAACTTGTCAGTTTCGTCAAAATAATGGCCTACATACTCCAATTTCGCGCCAGGTACTGGCAGATGAATCTGACAAAAATGAACTACACTACTGGTTGATGATTATTTAGAGGGAATTAGAAAATAGAGAGAGGAGAGAAGAAACAGGAGTCTTTTAACTCTGTGTCATCCTGACCGACGATTATCATATTATTATCGTCAGCCACTGTATAAATCATAGTTATTAATTTCGTTTAAAATATTCCTGCAATGTAGGCGACAAGCGAGTTCAGAAAAAAAACGTCCTTAAGAAAATCGAAATTGTTTGATTTTTTTATTTGAACGTTTAGTTATTGTTATCTTGGAGGGGAAGAAATGGAGAAAGGTAAGCCTGCGGTTAAACAAAAAAGTACCTTCCAGTTTTGTGTAACTATTCCAGTAGTATACTACTGAGGGCGCAGCCCCCGGATAGCGGTGGGCATACGCCAAAGTACTGTTTACTCAAAAGTTGTTTACGCAAAAGTTCTGTGTCGTATCGGAAATGTGTGCAAGTCGGTTCTTCCCAGCCCTGCAACTTTGAAGGTAGTTCTGGGAAAAAATCTTGCATTTTCACCAGCTCATGGGATTTACTTTCTTGAAAGATAGCACATGATCTGACATAAGAATCTCATCAGTATCTATTGACAAACTGTTCTGGACATTAGTATCTAAAATGTCTGGTTTGTTATTAAAATTATGGCGAAAATATGTTGGTTTATTTTGAGATAGGATATGAATACTAGTTTTTCACAAAAATGAAACATTCTATTTCCGTTTTTGTTACCACGGCTACTGTTCAAACAGAATGCTTACTGTTTCAATCTCCTAACATAATTACTCTAGTCCCGAGTTTTGTTAGGAAGGTTATATCGTTTGTGGCTAACTTTATTGACGGAGATTTATAGATACCAACTAGAATTAATTGACTATTTTTATTGAAAATTTTAATTGCTGTGGCCACGGAAAATGTATACCAGCATAAATAGTTCAAAGGAACAAGCAATTCAAGTGGGCAATATTCCATCCACTACCTCCCGCACTACACACTGAGCTAGTAGTTCTAATCTCAAAGCTGCATTAAATATGGTGGAAAGCAATTATTGTAAAAAGAGGTAGAACAATTCGTACCTACCTTGAGATACCAACGTGAAAACACAAATGGGAAATTATTTAACTGTGCAATTCACAACCCAAATAAACTAAAAAAAGGAATAAACTAAAAGCAAAGATCGGCTGTTTTAAGGGCATAAAATGTATTAGAGACCATATGAACCAGAAATTGATAATAAAGCAAGGTTACGGAAGACATGATTAACAAACTTCGGCAAGGAAACCGCGAAACCGGAAAAGTCAAAATACCAGGGTAACTTCCCTAAACGGGAGATCAACTAAACAGCTAAGAGGAAAATGGAAGGGATGCAACCACCAGAATATACTGCAGGGTAAGCAGTAAAGACCCCGGTCAGTACATGGCTGGGTGACCACTAAAACAAATTCTCATTACATAAAAATAGAAACTTGCAACACTAAAATAATAGGCCTGAGCAAAAGTTACTCAAAGGGCTTAAACGAAATCCAAATTATCATAAAAATAATAACCACAATCACTATCACCAGACGGCTTAAGCCGTGATTAACATAAACCAGATTACCGGAAAGAAAAAGAGTAGTTTCTAATGAAAAATGAAAACCTCAGACTCTGGGAGGAGTTAATACACACATATGGTCCATGGCCAAACACATGGGTGCAAATAGCATCACAAGACAAAATCGGAAAGTTGACCGAGAATACTGGCAAACCAATAGAACTAAACCAGAATCACAGAACACTGGTACACTTACATAATTACAAAAACTAAGAAGGGAAACTCGTTTGTTACATATACAAAGAAAGAGAGAATGCAGCAGGTTGGTGTTAACAGGATTTATCGGGCTCCGGGTCTCGCATTAGAATGAAACAAAAAAAATGTTGACATCAACTCACATGAGCGTTATTATTTAAGCGAAGCCCACTGTACATAAAAGATCTTGTGTTTATGAGCTTAAGAATTCATAGTGTCTAAGAACTCAAATATTATCTAATAATCAGCCATGAAAGCGAAGTTCTCTTCGAGAGTCAAAAACATACATGTCGATACACTGTAAAAAATTAAAAATGTAGGCTCTCCTTTTTTTAAAAAAAAAGTGTGACAAAGGATTTTTCAAGTCGCATAGCATTGTAAAATTGACCAGCAAATTGCAAAACAGTGTGATCAAACTGTAACAGTAATCCAAAGCTGTCAAAGTTATGGTGCTACTAAAGTTATATCAATCTATGACACTTAGTAGATATAGAGCGAGATAAACAGGATCTGGTTACTTTGTGAAGATTTCAAGTATTTCTCAAGCTTGTAAGCATGTTTTGATTCAATTTGTTTTAAGATTTCCAATAATTTGGGCTCTTATCTGCATACTACAGCTTTTCCATAAACGCTACACACTAAATTTCTTTTGAAATAGTGATATTATGTACTATGTACAGTTATTACTTTTGATTTTCCTTAACTATGACCAAATCCATATATATTACTGTAAAAGATAAATAATTACTTTTGTCCGAGCTCTATATACAGGATACACTATAACTTGTAAGTGTAAATATAAAACAACTTTTACGTTTCTATTAGCAGAAATGACAGCTTATTGCTATCAACACCCAGCATCGAACTCTTAATGGCTTGTATGGAGAACCCTGTACACCGAATGCACCATTTATTTTTCTTCTAATATATGTATGAAGATACACTAGATATACAATAAGGAATACTATCCTTCTTGTTTGTAGTTCTTTTAAGAGGATAAACCAAAAAGAAAAACAACATGAAACAGATTGAATCAAGTTTTTCTTGTCCCTTTAAAATTTATTTTTTTATTTATTTACCCCTTCTTTTTTTGTTAATAGCTTCTGTCGCTCGCCGCTAGAGGGGGACACTAGTAGAGTTGTAGACACAAAGTTGCGTGAAATGAATGTGGTCACTGGACCGCTGCAAAAAATTGGGGGTGGCACCACTTTACTTTGGTCCATGATGAGTTGAGCGGAAATTGGTTTGTTAATCAGGTGTCAACGTAGAGTACATACTTTCCAGAGTATATTTAATGATGTTGTAATCAGGTTGGCGTAATTGAAATAATTCTTTCATAATCGGTTGTGAATATACGTATATTTAATTGAGTTATTTCTATTATTCTGAAGGGATTGAAGATGTGTGGAACTTCATCGAGAAATATGCAGATTACTTGAAAATATACTATATGACTACTGGGAGGATGGTACATAAAATCTTTAATTGATCTCTTAAAGATATACCACAAATATATATGTACTGCTCCACAAAGCAAAGTTGCAATAATAATAATTAGAAGAAGAGAAATAAGAAGTATTTATTAGTTTCTCTCAGATTTGAGAGTGTAGTTTCTTTGCATTTAATAGAGAAATGTTCACGCTTTTGTCGAGATAGATGAGAGATGTATTTATTGTGAATGCGGTAATAAGCAATTTCGTTATCACCATCTGTCACGCTAAGCGCAGAGAAGACGGATAACAGAAAACCTACTTCCTACAAGAAAAATGTTTCTAAACTCATGATTAATGTTTGTATACGGACAAATCAACGTTATATTTGAATCAAGCTTGGATTCTTTGGAATTAAACTGTTTGAATACTCCAGATTGCGCCGTTTGTATACGGAATACTTGATGTGATTGTAATGTGATCGCGAAGTGTTTCTCACATGTCTTAAGACCTGAAAGACGAATGTTACAGTGTTTTGTTTTTTATTTGAATTTTATTTATGACACTTTCCTCGTGGAAAAACTTAGACATGCTGAGCGGTTTTACGATTTTGTTTCTTTAGCTTTGTCAACTGCTTGGAACTTGAAAAGTAAAGCGATTTGATACATATTACAGTTACGAGGTTCACAAACAAGATTCAACCATGAATATTGTATTTTACGGAACACTATAATATTCGTTTATGGAAAGAAATAGAAACCTTTGGATATTGTAGGTACCACGCAATATCTTAAAGGCACCCCTGCGTTCCTGCCTTGAGCTCTTGTAGCTAAATATAAGAAGAGTTTGTTAACAGAAATTCAGTAAGAATATTGAGATGATTTCTGTTACTGGTCAACATCCATTTAAGGAATTTATGTTTCTAGACAGAAAGTGACGTCACAGTTTTAATCACCAGACCTAAGATTGAGAAGTGAACTCAACATCTTTGAACAAATTGGATTTTATTTGTATTACATGGTTATCGATGAATGCTGTCTGTGATCAAGAGTGTAACAATAGAATGTCAGTGTATCCAATTGAGATTATTAAAATTAATATTTCATTGTTTGGAGTTTTATATAGTATTTTTGGTGACAACCAGTACAAACCGTTAGTATTGCAAACTACTGGTCTGCAGTGTATCCAGCTTTGGTCAATGTATTAAATATTTGATTATTCGACTTTTATTAGTATTTGTTGGTGATAACGGGTACAAAGATTCACTTTACCCAACGTACAGAGCTACATGCAGAGTTGCATATTCGACTTAATGTAGTAAATAAGTTATTGTTTGAGTTTTTCACGATATTTATATTTCAAGAGCACGAAAATAATATACCATCGCTGCCTACAGAGGTAGTATTAGTTTTATTATTTTAAGCTTGATGTATTATTTACATGTAAAAACAATACACGCAGTAACTGAATCTCGGCTAATATTTGCATTGAATTAATCAAAGTGCTGTCAGCTTGACAAGATGTAATAAATCAGTTTTGGAATCTGATTTAAGGTATTTCAGACTCATTTCTTTAAAATATAAGATGATATACAGTAAATTTTTTGAAGGAGAAACACTGACAAACCCTATTCTTTATTCTGAATGGTCGACAAACTTAATAAAGAGGTTCAATGATTGGTTTTGGTCCTAGTAGATGTAATGATACCGTAACATTCAATTTTTAATATGCATTGTTATCAGGCTACACAAGACGAAAGTTAACTTTTGAAAGAAGATGAAATCGGATTAAACCTACCAAACTTCGTCCAGTTGGAAAATCATTTGTAACACGAAGCATACACATAAATATGAACTACTTTTTTTGAGTGGATTCGTATCATAATATAGAAAGAACTATGATAAATAATGATAATGTCAGAAAGTACAGACTTAAAGTATATAATAAAGTCAAGATATGTATCTCTTGTAGTACCCCTGCGTCGTGTTGAATTGCGTAATAATCTGGCTAAATAACTGCACTAATATAATATCATCTCGTTAAAAGACGGCCTCCATTCTATATAGGATTTTATAACTTAAAGAACACCCACAACACTAGGTACCGACATCATTTTTAGATGCATAGTGCACTCGAATAATCTAATTCCTTAACGGAACCGAGGTAATACATATAAGAGTTGCGGTATAATATTGTTTATTTGAAGGATATAAATAAACAACTTTTTCTTTACTTTGTCATGAGTAGAATAAAATTAGATATGTATACAAAAATTGAAGCGAGGCGTCTTTCTATTATTTTTGGGAAATACAAATCTGTAGCTTTTGTTAAAGGCATACATAAAACATTTTTAATGATTGTATTTAGCATATAAGGAAATATACCTATAATAATCTTTCCCAAAGAACACATCAGCTCGTTTATTTCTTAAGACTTGGGATACAGCTATTAACGCCAAAGAATGCAGAAACATACTTCACATTAATTTTAACAAATATATTCATTAGGAATAATGCAGGAGAACTTCACATGTTTGGTGGTAAGCTGCTACAATACCTATAAGCAATGCAAGATATTTTACCTAACAGGAAGGATTTAAGTTTCTATGTATACTCGAAATTTATGTGAGGTAATTTTGAAAATACGTCAAGGGAATGCGAAAGTTGCATTAGGCTCTTGATTTTATGAAACAAGCTTACATATTAATATTGATAGCAGTATCTTCCCCTCAAAGATCAAAGAGGAATACCACCACATACATCTTAATAATGTTTTGCTTAACTAGTAACAAACATGAATGTGTAACTTACTGATTCAAAGGTTGTACTTTTAAAAATGACTGAGATAAAAATTTTAATCAAGCTCATTTTTTCTTAGAAATACAAAACTTGTTGAACATCATATTTTAAGATTTTAGGTACAACTAACCAGCATGAAAAAGATATTGGAATTGGTATTACGATCTTATATTTTCCAAGAGAAAATTTTCACACCAAAGCGTGCATATCTACGGAGGAGTTGGAAATAATTCAAGACAGTTGTCTTATATGGACCACAAATGCTCCTTTTATATTCAATTTTTTTTAAATATTAAATAAATTTAACAGGAAGCAACAGTTCCTCTCCGCAACCATTTTAAGCTCCTATTGAAACGTCACTGCACTTTTCCCCTATTGTCTGATCTTAACCCCTCCTTATGCAACCCGGATAATTTTATATCAAAATTTAGTTGCCTAGAACTGTTAAGTAAATAATCTAGTATATGAATGTAACGTTTATGACCTGTTTTAAATATACTGAAACTACTGATCTAGATGGAATGGATGAAATGAATGGTTCAATGCTGGAGAACCTTTATATACTGTATGTTGCCTCCGTACCATAACGGAACTCATATTATATGTAGAAAGATAACTCATACCATCACAGAAAATGTACATGCACGAATTAAAGCTCAGAAGCCATACAAGAAGTAGGTATATAAAGTTTGGTATTGAATTGGAATATAAAATTAATTTGACCACTTTCAGGCCACTTTGACTCATATACAGATTGTTTTAACAAAACTACATTAAGATATCTGAGATTGCCGTGAATCGAACTTTTTCAAACAGCACAGTACAAATATAATACAGGACATTTTTGAGTTTCAAAGAATTTTTGATATATATATATATATATATATATATATATATACAGTATATATATATTTATATGATGAACAGTTGGAACTACCGGCAGGGCACACGTTCCACTTCAAAGGAACAGAAAATGGAAAACCGACAGGCTTTGGCTCTATAATTAATAAGGACCTGAAGACACGGATTACAGAAATTGAAGGAATTTCAGACAGAATCCCACGGATAGTAGTAAAGATAAAGAAGAGTTACAGTATGGAAATTATAGAAGTGTAAGCTTCAACAACCTCACAACAGGAAGAGGAAGTCGAAGAGCTATACGAGGAGATACTGACGATTTTAGAAAGTAGCAAATCCCATTACAAAATTGTAATGGGAGATTTCAATGCGAAAGTTGGAAGCAAGCAGAGCAGTGACACGAAAGTGGGAAATTTTGGATTTGGCAGAAAAAAAGAGGAGGGAAGTTAGTAGAATTCTCAGAAGCCAACAGACTGTTCATTTCCAATACATTTTTCAAGATGGCGCCCCAGAGGAAGTGGACATGGAAAGGCCCAAATGGGACCAAAAGCGAAATAGCCTACGTTCTATCGAATAACAGGGAAATTCTGCAAGACGTGTCTGTTCTAAACAGTTTCAAAATCTCGAGTGATCATAGGATGGTGAGATGTAAGCTGAAACTAAATACTAGACTAGAGAAAGAAGCTTATCAGAAGAAAACTGCCAGTTTTAGATCTGGAAAATCTAGGAAAACACAACCGAACATTCAAGAGAGAACTAAGTAACAGATTCAGGGCCTTGGAAGATTTAGAGGATGAAGACATCGATAGCAGAAATAAATTACTGACTGAGATAATTAGAGAAACAGCCAAGGAAATAGCAGGCACCAGAAAGAAGAATGAGAGCAAGATCTCAGAAGAAACTAAACTCTTGATGAAGAAAAGAAGGGAAATGAAAGAAGAGGAAAAATGTATAAAGAGGATTGAGTACATAGAACTAAATAAAACCGTAAGGAATAAAATCAGAGAGGATGTACGAAGATATAACGAAAATCTTGTTAGAAATACAATCGAGGAAAACAAGAGCCTGATAAAAGCCAAACAGCGGCTCATGATAGGGAAAAAGCAAATAATTGCAGTTAAGAGACCAGACGGGACCGTAACACGCAATAAGGATGAAATTATAAACATATTTGAAAATTTCTACAGAGAATTGTACTACTCCGAGGAACAACTAGCATATGAAGACTCAGAAGAAAATGATGTAGAAGTCCCAGACGTAATGAAAGAAGAAGCGGATAAAGTTCTTCGAGGGATGAAGAATGAAAAATCGCCAGGATCAGATGGACTCATAGCAAATATGTTTAAATAGGGAGGTGAAAAAATGAAAGACGAACTTGCTGAATTATTCTCGATGTGCCTGAGGAAGAGAGAAATACCATCAAGTTGGAATAATTTTATCATTTTGTTGCACAAGAAAGAGGACAAAGAACGCGTGGAAAACTACAGACCAATTAGTTTACTGTCAGTTCTATACGAAATGATCACCAAAGTTATTTTGAATAGTGTTGAACGAGACTTGGAACAAGCCGGATTTCGTCTTGGATTTGGCACAATGGACCAGGTACATACATTGAATGAAGTTATGGAAAGGACTAATGAATATGAACTTCAACTATGTTTGGGATTCATAGATTTTGAAAAAGCTTTCGATTCGGTCTCCTTGTCAGCAGTACTTAATTAAATCACTTGAACATCAAGGCATCGAAAGTGTATACATCAAGTTACTGCGAAACTTTTACTCCACTGCCACATCTGTCATTAGACTACATCAAGACAGTGAAAATTTTAAAGTTGGAAAGGGGTTAAGGCAAGGAGATTCCATTTCTCCAAAAACTGTTTTGTGCGGTCCTGGAGAGAGTGATACAAAATTTAAATTGGGATGAAGTGGGAATAAAAATTAATGACGAATATTTTCATCACCTACGGTTTCGAAAATAGTCCTTAAAATGAACTTAAGTAAAACAAAAGTAATGTACAATCAACATGCTGCAAAGAAGGAAGTAAATATTAACGAAGAGCCAATATTCATAGTTGATGAGTATGTTTACCTAGGCCAGCTTAAAACATCGAATGCAAAGTTGACTGATGAAATAAATAGAAGATGTAAAATGGCGTGGAGTTCGTTTGGAAGACTACACTTTATTTTCAAAAGCAAACTACCAATGTGTCTGAAGCGTAAAGTTGATAATCAATGTGTCTTACCTGTAATGATGTACGACTGTGAAACTTGGACATTGAATGCGCAAACGACTCTAAGATTGAGAGTCACACAAAGAGCAATGGGGAGAAGCATGCTAGGAATAAACATCAGGGACAGGAAGACAAATGAATGGATTCGCACACAAACAAAGGTATAAGATGTAATCAAGACTGCGAAGAAGATGAAGTGGAGATGGGCCGGTCACATAGCTAGACGAACAGATGGAATGTGGACGACAAATGTACTACATTGGATTCCTAGAGAAATGAAACGACCGAGACGACGTCCAAATGTAAGATGGGTAGATGAAATCAAGCGTTTTTCAGGACCTACATGGATGGGGATAGCCGCAGATCAAGATGTGTGAAAAAAGGGGAGGCCTTCATCCAGCAGAGGATAAAATACGGCTGAATATGATATATATATATATATATATATTTGAACGAATTGGTTAGAAATGCTAAAACAGAATTCAATCAGAGACCAGTAATTCGCGTACTAGTTACAAGATGTATTTAGATTATTTTTGTTATATCATGCTTGGGATTTATTTGGTGGAGGAATTGGTTTATTGCTGTCGTAATGGCAAAAGTATTCAAATACCAGCTTTTAAATTGTGACACCATTTATTTAGGAAAAAAGACTAAAACAACAAATGAAATCCAGAGTCCCCTCTGCATTGACTAAACATTAGGGGAATAGAGTACTCAAACTTGAAAAATGTCTAGTTCAAGTTACATCACTGAACTGTATTTATGAAAACGTGAAACGTTTTATACCTAAATTTCATGATTTTGTGAGTACTTCATACTCACTTGTCAGTTGGATCTGTAAACAGTTTGAGCAGTGTAAAATTAAATATAAAAAGTATCTTGAGTGATTTGACTAACCTATTAAATATATTCATTCCGCGCATGCGTTATCACCACTCTTGCGCGCAGCTCCTTTACAACTCAGAGACAATGAACTTCTATTAAGTAGCAGTGGTAAGTAGATCAAGGTAAATAGAGGCACAATAATTCTACTCAGGTTACGCTAAAGTGATAACCCCGAAAGAAAACTCATGCTGTAACAAAAATCTAATCGATTGTCCTTGTTTAAAATACATTCAACAACATTTCAAGCGTAATGCAGAGGAAGTGTGTACTTATGAGGAGCTGAACAATGATCAATTTATTGTTGGCATATTAATGAATACACGTCCAGTCCTTGTGCTTCTCGAACTTTTACATAATATCCATTACTACATTAGAATACCCTTATCAGAGTTCGAATTGTGTCTTTCGAAAATGATACCTCACCATTTAGAAGACGTGCGTAGTATATTGTAAATTAAAATGAAACATTTATGTATTTATTTCATCGACACAACAGGCCATAATGCCTATTTATAGCGTCTACAATAATTGTTACATTGTTACATTTAATGACACAAATAATAGAACATCTATACCCTTTTTCTTGTCCAAAAGTTTCTTTTTCTTTCTCTTACTCATTTTTATTTTTACAATATATTCTGTATTAATCTTTTGTACAGTTCTTCCGAATTTCCAAATATGTCCAACTTTGTACAATTCTTACCTATTGCATTATAAGTAGCACTAGTTCTCCATGTAGGTGACACATTTAATACGTTTGTACGAGCTTTTTTGCAGTATAATAGGCCACTATTTCCCTCGCGCGTTCTGAGGGATGGGACCTTAATAATTATTTTTGCAATTAATTCGGTACAGTCTATTTTATTGTGCAAAAGCCTGTACAAGAAAAGTAAGTCGTTTAATGTTCGTCTTTGATCAAGTTTCTGAAATTTAAAATTATCGATTAAATTATTGTAAGATTCGTATTTCGGGTAGAAACCAGTCCGTTTGTATGTGAGAAAACGTAAAAATTTGCTTTGTACGTGTTCGATCTTCTGGCAACTAGCTTTTATAGAGGTATTCGATATAAGTAAGGCATATTCAAGTTTGGACCTAACATAGGAATAGTAAAGAGTTTTCAAAGTGCTATCATTTGCAAATTCTTTGGTTGTCCTAACAAGAAATCCTAGGTTTCTATATGCATCATTGGTTATATTTACCAGATGTGGCAAAAGGTTAGTTTACTATCGAATGTAACACCTAAATCTTTAATTGTATCCATTTTTTTAAGCTTATTCCATTGATCGAGTAAGTGAAATCGTAAGTTTTTTCCCGTCTACTATAGGTCATGGCTTTACACTTACTAATATTTATTTCAAGTCTATTCCTAGAACACCATTTCAGTATACTGGACAAATCCTGTTGAAGCAGTAGACAGTCATCCAAGGACTCTACATTGACAAATATTTTTAAGTCCAGTTTTGGATGTGATATGAGTGTTTCTTAAAAGGTCGATCATGTCTTTGGCACATCACTTTGGTTTAACCTGACTGCAATTGTACTTCCATTTTCCTTGATCTACTTGCCAAAGCTGTTTAACAGAACTTGACTTTCTCTGACTTGTACAGGAGCTGGGCGCAGGAATGGTGATAACGCATGCGTGGAATGAATATATTTAATAAGTTAGTCAAATCACACAAGATATATTATTTCATAATTAATTTTTGCACTGTTCAAGCTCCTTGCAAATCCAACTGGGTATTAAGGACTCACCAAAACTTGAAATTTAGGTAAATAACGTTTCCCGTTTTCATAAATACAGTTCAGTGATGAAACTTCAACATTTTACATGTTTGAGCACTATATTCCCCTAACGTTTAGTGAATGCAGAGGGAACTCTGGGTTTCATTCATCGTTTTAGTATTTTTTTGAATAAATGGTGTCACAATTCAAAAAAGTGTTGTGTGAATATGTTTTTACGAAAGTAGTAAACCAACTCCACCACCAAATAAATCCCAAGCATGCTATAACAAAAAGATACTAAATACATCTTGTTACTGGTACGCGAATTACAGGTCTCTGATTGAATTCTGTTTTAGCATTTCTAACCAATTAGCACAAATATATAGAAACTCAAAAAAGTCCTGTATTATGTTTGTACTGTGTTGTTTAAAAAGTTTCGATTCACGGCAATCTCAAATATCATAATGTAGTTTTGTTAAAACAACCTGGACCATAGTCAAAGTTGCCTAAAAGTGTTCAAATTTAATTTATATTCCAATTCAAAACAGAACTTTAAACACCTACCTCTTGTATGGTTTCTGTGCTTTAATTCATGCAGGTACATTTTCTCTGATGCTATGAGTTATGTTTCTGCATATAATATGAGGTTTGTTATGGTACAGAGGCAACATATGTAAAGGTTCTCACGCATTGGTCTGCATTTGATCCATTCAATCTGGATCAGTAGTTTCAGTATATTTAAATCTTGTCGTAAACTTTACATTTAAATGCTAGATTCCTTATATAACCCTGTCGATACAAGTTCTTATATTTTCAAACGCTAATTTGTTATAATATATTTATATATTAACTAAACGTCACTTGTAATGTAATGCTTTGTCGTAACATGTTCTAGAATCTTAGCAACTGGTTTCAATTTACTTCCTACGCTAGGATAATTTCACCCTGCTGGGGGAAATGTTATGTGTCTGTCATAATCACGAATTCAGGCTGAGATATAGCAAATGTATCAAGTTAAAGACAAATGGATAAAAGAATAACTCTTACTAAATAACATTTACAAAAGGGTTTTACTACTACATTTTTATGAATACTTCTGATTAACTTGTGCTAACAAATAAATATATTAATAAAAGCAAGAAACTACTAATTGCTTTTAGTGAACTAACATTGTTTACAAATTATCTGGGTTGCATAAGGAGGAGTAAAGATCAGACATTAGGGGAAAATTTCAGTGACGATTCAGTAGGAGTTAAAACACGAAACTGTTGCTTCTTGTTAAATTTATTTAATATGTAAAGAAATTTTTAAATATGAAAGAAGCATTTGTTATCCATATAAGACAACAATTTTAAATTATTTCCAACTCCTCCGTAGATATGCACGCTTTGATATGAAAGTTTTCTCTTTGAGACCATAAGATCACAATACCAACTCCAATGTCTTTTTCATGTTAGTTACTTGTAACTAAAATTTTAAAATACAATATGATGTTCAACAAGTTTTGTATTTCTAATAAAAAATGGGCTTGATTAAAATTTTTATGTATCAGTCATTGCATACATTAAAATTAGCATTTTTGATCAGTAAGTTGTACAATCATGTTTGTTACTAGTTAAGCAAAACATTATTAAAACGTATGCGGTGGTACTCCTCTTTAATCTTTGAAGTGAAGATATCGCTAACAAAATTAATATGTAAGCTTGCTACATGAAATCAAGTGACTGAATACAGCTTTCGCATTCCTTTGACGTATCTTCAAAATGACCTCACATAAATTTTGAGTAAACATAGAAACTTAAATCCTTCCTGTTAAGTAAAATATATTGCATTTCTTATAGGTATTCTAGCAGCTAACAACCAAACATGTTCAGTTTTTCTGTTATTCCTGATAAATATATTTGTTATAATTAATGTGATGTCTGTTTCTGCATTCTTTGATATTAATAGCTGTATCCCTAGCCTTACGAAATAAATGATCTTGTGTGTTTTTCGTGAAAGATTTTTATAGGTATATTTCCTTATATAATAAGTACAGTCACTAAAAAATGTTTTATGTATGTCTTTAACAAAAGTTACACATTTGTATTTCCCAAAAATAAAAGAAAGACGACCTTGTTTCAATTTTTGTATACGTATCTAATTTTTTTATATCCATGACAATGTAACGAAAAAGTTACTTATTTATGCTTCAAGTAAAAATCATTATACCACAACTATTACATGTATTACCTCGGTTCCGTTAAGCACTTAGATTATTGGAATGCACTATGCAATCTAAAAATTATATCAGTACCTATCAAACAAATGCTCATCTAGAATTCTAGTGCTGATTAAAACCAATCTTTTGTATACAGCCTCCGTGGTCTAGTACCAGTGCAGCAAATCAGTGCACATCTCCCACACTAGTCTCACAGACTCAGGGGTTAAAATTACTTTCTAGAGTTCTTTGTATTATTCTTTACAAAAATAAGTCATAACATTATATTTTCCAAATGGAGTTATCTGCATGTTTCTCTGTCTTATTTAGTTATTCTATTCGCCTTGTAGCGGAGCGTCGAGAACAAATCCAAAGAATATATTAAGTCCACAAACAAACGGACAGACGAACAAAGGGTACTTTATATTTTGAAGTAATCTGCATATTTATCGATGTAGTTCACACATCTTCAATCCCTTCAGAATGATATAAACAACTCAATAAAATATATATTCAAAACCGATTATAAAAGAATTAGTCCAGATACGCCAACCTGATTACATCATTAATTATACTCTGGAAAGTATGTACTCTACGTTGACAGTTGATCAACCAACTAATTTTCGCTCAATTCGTCATTGATCAAAGTAAAGAGGTACCAGCCCCAATTTTTTGTCACGGCCCAGTAACCACCCTCATTTCGCGCACCTTTGTATCTTGTAACTCTACTAGTGTTCCTCTCTTGCGGCACGTGTCAGAAACTATTAATAAAAAAGAAGGGGAAAATAAAAATAAAAATAATTTTTAAAAGGACAAGAATAACTTGATTCTATCTGTTTCAAGGTGTTTTTCTTTTTAATTTATCTTCTTAAAAGAATTACAAAAAAAAATAAAGTATAGTATTCCTTATTGTATATGTAGTGTATCTTCATACACATATTAAAAGAAAAATAAATGATGCAGTCTGTGTATAAGGAGGGTTCTCTACACAAACTATTGAGAGTTCGATGCTGGGTGTTGATAGCAGTAAGTTGTCATTTCTGCTAATAGAAATGTAAAAGCTGTTTTATATCTACATTTACATGTTATATCGTGTATATAGAGCTCGAACAAAATTAATTATTTATCTTTTACAGTAATATATAGGGATTTGATCATAATTAAAGAAAATCTAAAGTAATAACTGTACATAGTACGTAATATCACTATTTCAATAGAAACTTAGTTTGTGACGTGTATGGAAAAGCTGTAGTATGCAGATAAAAGCCAAATTATCGAAAATATTGACAAATTTTCAATCAAAACTTGCTTACAAGCTTGAGAAATACTTAGAATCTTGACAAAAGTAACCAGATCCTAATTATCTCGCTCTATATCTACTGTGTTTACCTACAGTTTTCTCTGTTCCTAGTTTTCTATTAAGTAAATGGTTTGTATACCTCATCAGAAAGTTTGCAACTATCCGTATTCTTGAAAGAGCAACACTGTTAAAGCAGTAAATGATTGCTGAGGCTTTTTTGTTTAAATCGTGAAAGAGAATATCCCGCTAGTTATGCAATTGTGCATTAAAATCCTCTTAAATTATGTATTACTGCCGAATATCTAGCCTTCACTTTCAAGAGGCAATCCCCGCCATTAGAAGCAAGCTTACCATTTCCTTTTCTGAGCCACTTCGTACATTGGTCCAAAAGCAGTAATTGAACAGCAATAACAATGTTGAAATTAATAAACTGAAATTGTTATTTTAATTTCTTAGAGAAATGCAAAATAGTAAATATTTTACATTCACTGCTTACTGTGCTTTTATCATCATCTTTGTTATATTATCACTTGAATTTCTGTGCAGTCAAGTAATGTTTTCTTTTAGTTAAACTGTTTCCTTTTTTTTCTTTTGTATTATTTAGAATCTCTTATTTTTAGGTGAAATGGCAAGTGAAGTTTGCGCTACCTGCTCCAAGCCAGCTAGTAAGAAATGTGGTGCCTGTCATCTTGTCTTCTATTGCTCCAGAGATCATCAGAAACAAGATTGGAAGAAGCATAAAATCTCCTGTTGCTCTTTCAAGTTGGCAGATGATCCTGATTTAGGACGGCACCTGATAGCAAGTCGTGACATTGCCGCTGGAGAATTGCTTATGAAAGAATTTCCTTTAGTGGCTGGTCCTCAACAATTTACAGTGCCTGTATGTCTTGGATGTTACTCAGTCGCAGATGGCAGCCGTGAGTGCTCTGCATGTGGTTGGCCTATTTGTAGTGAAGCATGTGAAAAAGCAATTGCTCACAGAGCAGAATGCACATTAACTCTAAGGCGTGGATCGAAAGTAAGTATCAAAACCTTTTTCCAGCGCCATCCCATTTTTCAATGTGTAACCGTGCTGAGGTGCCTTTATCTAAAGGAAACCAATACTTCAGGTTGGGAGAAACTGAATAAACTCGTCTCACATTGTGAGAAGAGAATTGGAACTGAAAAGTATGAAGCAGATCGAACAGCCGTGGCGAAATTTATCAGAAGTTTTTTCGTGTTAGAAGAAGTCTCAGAGGAAACGATTCTAAAATTATGTGGCATTATACAGGTTAATGGACATGAAGTGCCTTTATCTGATCCACCGTATGTAGCTGTATTTGAAAAGGTATCAATGTTGGAAAATAATTGTACTCCAAATTGTTCCAAGACATTTTCGAATGACGGTGAAGTTTTAATTCGTTCTGCAGTTCCCATAATGAAAGGTGAACACTTAAGTATTTGTTACGCTGATCCTATCTGGGGAACAAGAAACAGGCGACATTTTCTGTTAGAAACCAAATATTTTTCTTGTGCTTGTACCAGGTGTAGAGATCCAACAGAACTTGGTACATTTTTGAGTTCGTTAAAGTGTCCAAAGTGTCCTGCGACTTCTAGTGCTGGATACCTTTTACCCAAAAATCCTCTAGAAGACAAAACAAGCTGGCAGTGCAATATTTGTGAAGGAACCACTGATACGGAGAAAATTGAAGTAATTCTAGAAGAAGCGGGAAAGCATCTAGTATCGTTAATGAAAGGAAACATTAAAGCGTGCGAGGATTTCATTAGGAAGTATTCAATGAAAATCCTTCATCCTAATCACTACTATTTGACGGAAGTTAAGTTGGCTGTCGCTCAATTATATGGCAGAACAACAAATGGTAGCTTGGTTGATATATCGGATGAAGTATTAGCTGCTAAATTCAAAATTTGCAGTGATGTGCTCCAAATTGCTGATTCCTTGGTCCCAGGTATTATTTAATTTTACTTTATCATTACTGTAATAATAGATTGTATTTTTTTTTTTAAATTTCCTATACACTAAAACATTAATTTTGGTACTTAGTAATTATAATATAATACGAAAATTGTGTTGGGTAATTTCAACGCTAAGGTAGGTAGGGAAGAAAAATATAGACCTACTATAGGTAAATACAGCCTTCACGAAATCACCAACAACAATGGAGAAAGACAATTTTTGCGATCTGAAAAAAACTACTAGTAAAGAGCACATACTTCCAGCACAAAGACACACATAAATACTAATGGGTATTTCCGGATGGAAAAAACGCTCAACCAGATCGATCACGTAAGATAAGATAAGATTTATTGCGTTCTTTTCACCATATATATTACAAAAATTGTAAAAATGGCATAAAATATGTCAACATGTATACTAACATACAAATTAGAATTACTGCAAAGACAGTTACATTACATACAAAAAAATGACATATTACTATAATAGCATACAATACACAGAAACTAATTATACATAGGTAGAATTAATCTTTGGTACTGTTTAGATATTCTTCTACGGAATAGTGGCAACCTTTGGACAACAGGTTTTTAACAGCACTCCTAAACTGTGTATGACTACTTATATTTCTTATGCTAGCAGGCAGTTTGTTATACAGGGTTATACCAGAGAGCTCCGGTTATACCAACATAAAAATGAGATTTACCAAAAACAAATGTTCTATGCAATGTTGGGTTAGGTATTTGTTTTTTTGTACCTAGGTACTGGTACGGACCTTAAATTGTACCTAGGTACAGATACAGATCAGTGTACCTAAGGTACTTTTTTAGGTACTTGAGCAGTTATTGCTAAACAGTGGTGGAAATTATATCAAGAACTAATGGGATGCTGGTTGACTAGAATATCACTCGTAAATCGTTACCAATAATAATAATAATAATAAACACTTATTATTGAGCAGGATAGTTTCTGCCAAAGTGGGCTGTGTTGTCTCA
Organism: Lepisma saccharinum; assembly: GCA_022664845.1. Taxonomy (NCBI): domain Eukaryota; kingdom Metazoa; phylum Arthropoda; class Insecta; order Zygentoma; family Lepismatidae; genus Lepisma; species Lepisma saccharinum. Next base: position 49,187 of record JAGDQP010010314.1, read on the forward strand.
CCCTGGTAAAAAAAATACGCATATTTTCATGCAGCATATTGTATATTAAGCATAGATACAGAAATGAAAACAAAGGAAGAAGCCAACAGAAAGGCAGGAATTTAAATACTAAAATGATAAATTAATAGAAATATCTTTCTTCCGCACAGACTTAAGTCGATCTTTCACCATGCTTTTAATTTACATATACGTGTATTTTATGTGTTTTGTTTTCGAAAGGGCACGCAGTGCTGCATCCATTTATTTGATCTGCTGTATAGCGTATACTGATACAGGATGGTAACATAATGCACAGACAATTTTCGAGGGATGAAATAATACATGATATAATAAGGAGAAAGTCTTAGTCATCTGGATGGAAATTCGTTGAGTTTCGAAGCTAACAGGCAAATGAACTGTAGAGTTTTAAATTCCAATACAGATAACGGTAGAGCTGATATATTGTTTATAGTTGTTTTTGTACGTTCTATACTTACTGAAAAGATACAGGTTTATTTATTTCCCCTTAATATTTTGTAAATGGGACGAAGGTAATGAGAATATCATCTTGAGTCTACAAGAATCCATGATCGTTTCGGTCTGAGACCCAAAAGTGTAGTCTCTATTGTTATAAATAGTACATGTAAAATTAGAGCATAGTAGCGTTTCAGATCGGTACATTAGTCTGTGAGTGAAGTTACTTAACACAGTAATTTGATCTTAATATTTGTAAGTGGCTATTGTAATTTTCGGGACGGTTGTTGATGTATCAAATGAAGGTATGGGGTATCTAGGATAACCTTGTGTTGTCATACACTTCGCATAAAATAAAATTGCGACAGCGAACGCCGTGCAGCTAGGCAAACCAAATGGCACCTTCTTATCCCACAATTGTGTCTTTCTCCTTCCTTCGTCTCACCCATACTAAAATGAGCAAACATCATAAGCACGTTTCAAAATAGACATGTATTAGTATCAATAAAATGAAAGAATAAAAGCGAGACGAATCAATATACATAAGTTGATGGAAGGAGAAATTTAAACACATCCAATGAAACACTGAAACCAATGGATGTCTGTTGAACAGAGGCTGAGATATGAGAGAGAAAGGGAAAGAAAGAAAGAAAAAGAAAGAAACAGAGAGAAGAAGTAGAAGAAGAAGTAAAGATAAAAATATGGAATTTAAACGTACTAAGAAAGATTAAGTTCAGTTCCCACAAATTTAACAGCAAGATAGAAGTGTCCTTTGGATTTTATATTTGTTCAGGGCTATTCGAATATATAAAGGGTGCTTCGAAAATTCCTTAAGTCATCACTTTCAAAGTGGAGACCAAACTTGGTGGTCAGATTAAATACTCATGATTTCAAGTGAAACTCCACAATTTTGAGATACATCTTGGATAATGTCAAAAGTGTAACACACATGCTTTGTTTTCGCGGGGTGCGTTTGCAAATTCGGTGGGGCTTATTAAACATACTGGTTCGGAATACTTTGTAATCAGGGATTCTGTCATGATTTACAGATTGGGGGTGTGACGTCAAAATTGGGAGGGTGGAGTTTGCATGGTTTCTATAAATATTTTGCCGCAAAAAAAGTTAAAGTTAGGAGTAGTCTCGAGGATTTGGGGCTGACACCACCGCAGGGGCCAGGGTCTGGTGGAATCACTGATTGTAACAAACCAAGTAGATACCGTAGGCCATACCTTCTATTCCAGACTATGAATGCAAATTGAACATATAAAGAAAATGAATGAATGATAATTTTTATTCTTAATTTCTATCAGAAAGAGCCAAGATTACATATGCAAACTGTATGAAAATCAAAAGTTACAAATGTTCAAAACGAAAATTAGCATGTACATTATAGGCATAGTAAACCTTCATATTCCACATTGCAAACGTGAAAAAAAGAAACACATGTAATAGTATGTTGTTAAATTATAGAATAAAAATGAATTTGGTGCCAAACTAATATAAAAAGAATTCTTCTCTTGAAATTGCCAAAAAATTGGGCCATGTTCTACTCATGTCTTAAATTTTATCTGTTGTGGACATGCCACTATATATTCCACATATTGCGAATATAACGTTTTAATAATTACAACAATAATGAACTAGTGTTTATAACAATTCGCACAGATGGAATGAACACGGCAGAGCTGAAGCGAGTCACAGGCTGTCGGCGGATGCTGGTCAAGTTTGGTACTGTGTTGCCAGGTGTAAAATTCGAATTCATTCGGACGCGTTGATTCGATTTAGATCTGATAACCCGGAGGATGATGGATAGATTTCATTACGTTTGAACAGTGTTTCTTTTAGAGGTGACCAGGACCGGAGATGTTACCCCGAAAACACGAAAAATACGACGTCGAAATTCCCAGTTAACTAGATTTTCCAAACCGGGCAATCGGGTTACCGGGTCACTTATGCTTGGATCAGACCCTATCAGCGGGACATCGAAAGTGCCCCGGAATTGGCTATGGAACACGCACCTAAAGAGAGAGAATGTGTGTAACGTAAGAGAAAAATTAAGATGATAGAGAGGGGGGAAGAAGAGAAAGACCAATGAAAAACATGAAAATTACATTATCTTTATGCTAAACAACACACACACTGCTTTCTCAGATTCTGACCAATGATGCTTCGTAAGTTCTTCACAAACCGGAGATGAAACTGTTTGAATACTTCAGTGTATGCGAAAAAGAAACTGGCTGGGGGGGGAAATCGAACCCAGGTTTTCACATTAGAAGTCCAGCACGATAACGATACTCCCCAGGTGACTCTATCGTAAACGTGCTTAACGAATCTTATAGTGTTTCTTTGTAAGCATAATAACATGAAAAGTGGAAACTTCAGATCAATGACGCGTTCTTAACTGTCCTGGTAACCCATTTAGACTTGATTTGGACTTTTCCAATCAACATTCGTAAAACTATTTCCTCTCTACAATGACTCAGGTGCTTCAATCCACAGCCGGAAATATTCTCTGTTTTGTATGATAAGTGATGGTTAGATTATTCACGATCGCTTTGTAAAAAACTTCAACTTGAACAGCGTTTGAACCTACGTTGGTTTACTTTCGTACTGAAATGTCCAGCGCGTTTTCCCTACTTCATCTTGCCAACGAAAGACAGCAGCCATGAATTACCAAGTTCAAATGCTAGGACATTTAACATTGAGTATATGTGTTACATTTTGTCTGTATGTATTGTGTGGTAAGTAAACACATGTGTATATGCATGTCCTTTTTGTCATGTCGAATTATGAAATGAATATATTATGGCAGTTTTAGGAACAAATCCAGCTTAGTTTAAGTATTGCCACATTAAGATACGATCACTTATTGTCTTCTATTTTAACGTGAACCATCCTGAACGAACCTAACATAACCAAAAAAATGTCATTAGCAAATCGAGAACTTAAAACTGCAATTGAAAGTTCTAATACACTTCGTGCAATATGACAAGTTGAACGTAACACAAATTTTAACTTTTGTAATGAAAAAGGTCGTCACTTGCAGGCGATTCGAACCTTCAAACATAAGGTTTCCCACTCCAAGTGTCTCGCGATTGAATTTGATTCCTCATCATATGTCTGTATTACCCGAAAGTGTAGCTTTTTGTAAGTTTTCGGAACGGACTTACTGAATGAAGTCGCCCAGCATCAAAATTCTCTCCACATTCTCAACTTCTGTTTAATAATATAAGAAAAGAACTACATGAACTTGCAATAATGTTAGCGGTATAGAACTTGCCTACATTGAATACCGTCCAGAGTAGCTCGCATGGCCGAAGTCTTTCAGGCTCTTGTTTATTGTAATTTTGATGCTGACGAGTATGGGATTGAACCCCATTTTTGGCAACATTTTTTTTTACTTTTTCCAGCTACGTCGAAACGTTAAATTTTCGTTCTCTACCAATTGTAAATGGCGTTTACATTCAAAATAAGACAAATGGTGGTTGAATTGATTTGCAAATGTTTATATAATGAAGAAGAGAATAAAGGCAGTACGCAAAGACAAAAACTATTTTAAAACATTATCAAGAATAATTGCTACGAACGACTAAACAAACAGCTGAGCTCCCAACGACGTGACATATATATTTTGGCTAAAGTCTGTTACGAACCACTCTCTTTAATAGTCCTTCACGCACCAAAAAGTAAGTACATATTTTGTGTAACGCTATACACACTCTTACTCGGCGAAACCATGTATAGTATAGCTCCTGACTTTTATGTAAATGTTGGATCAGGGTTTCTCAACCTGGTGGTTACGATACCCAATGGGACCGTGGTTTGTGTGCAAGTGGGTCGCGAGACGGGTTGAAAAAATAAATTTAATTAGGGTTTTGTAAGCTAAAACCAATAAATTTCACAGAATATATTTTATTTTACTTGTTTTCATAATTACTAAATGTAATGCAATTAGTTGAATAGTTTTTCTCTAATATAATTAGGATATTTATTACAAAATACAGCAAATCAACTGTCATGTTTTCAAATGAAAAACAAATATTACAGAAAATAAAAAAGGACATAAATATTTAAAACATTACGAAAGACTGCACAAGTTCAAGGTTAGTGCAAAAACTGAGCCTATTTTGATTTAACAAGTTTGAAAATATCCTGTTCAATTTTTGTGATACATTTTGAGTCAAAACTTAGGTACCGTGCCTATCCTTCCCATGCCTGGCGCTCAGTGGTGCACTCAGCCTCCTATCAAACTGAGTACCAGAGTGTTCTTGGTACTCCTGGGCACCTTGGGAAGGTAAACGCGGTCGAGCGTGGGACTGACCACTTCACCTCACTTCGTACCGTAGATCGAGAATATGTCGCAATGAAATAATTAAAATCTCTGCATCATCCTCCGGGCTATCAGATCTACGTCGAATCACCGCGTCAGAATCGTTCGAATCTTAAAGCTGATGACACAGTCCAAAACCTGACAAGCATCCCCTGACAGCTGGTAACTCGTTTCAACTCTGCCGTGTTAATTCCATTTGTGCAAATTGTTATAAACACTAGTTCATTAGTGTTGAAAACATTAAAATATTATATTCGCAATAGGTGGAATCTAGAGTGGCATTTCCGAACAGATACATTTAAAGATATCAGTACAAAATATCCCCCTTTTTTGCTCATTTTAAGAGAAGAATTATTATTAGTTTGGCACAAAATCAGTTTCCATTCTATAATTTATCAACATACTTTTAAATGTGTTCCTTTTGCCAAGTTTGAAATGTGGAACATCTAATGTCTGCTTTGCCTATAGGAACATGCCAATTTTGCTTTTGAACATTTGTAACTTTTGATTTTGATATAGTTTGCATATGTAATCTTGGCTCTTTCTGATAGAAATTATCATCCATTCATTTCCTTTCTATGTTCAATACACTACTAGTCTGGAATAGAAGGTATGGCCTACGGTATCTACTTGGTTTGTTACAATCAGTGATTCCACCAGACCCCGGCCCCTGTGGTAGGACGTCAGCCCCCAAATCCTTGAAATTACCCCAACGTTAACATTTTTATACTCAAAAGTTGATAGGCAAAAGCTCCTTCGGGGTAAAGAATTCTACTCACAAAAAGTTATATCCATTTTTCGAGTGACTTTCAAAATGGCGGAAGGGAGGATTTTAATTTTATTACCGACTAGACTACGCAGGAGCTCATATACGTATATATATATATCATATTCAGCCGTTTTCTATCCACTGCTGGATGAAGGCCTCCCCCTTTTCTTTCCACATATCTCGGTCTGCTGATATCCTCATCCATGTAGCTCCTGAAAAACGCTTGATTTCATCTACCCATCTTACATTTGGACGTCGTCTCGGTCGTTTCTTTTCTCTAGGAATCCACTGTAGTACATTTGTCGTCCACCTTCCATCTGTTCGTCTAGCTATGTGACCGGCCCATCTCCACTTCATCTTCTTCGCAGTCTTGATTACATCCTCTACCTTTGTTTGTGCGCGAATCCATTCATTTCTCTTCCTGTCCCTCCTGGTTATTCCTAGCATGCACCTCTCCATTGCTCTTTGTGTGACTCTCAATCTTTGAGTCGTTTGCGCATTCAATGTCCAAGTTTCGCAGCCGTACATCATTACAGGTAAGACACATTGATTATAAACTTTACGCTTCAGACACATTGGAAGTTTGCTTTTGAAAATAAAGTGTAGTCTTCCAAAAGAACTCCACGCCATTTTACATCTTCTATTTATTTCATCAGTCAACTTTGCATTCGATGTTTTAAGCTGGCCTAGGTAAACATACTCATCAACTATGCCTATTGTCTCTCCGTTAATCTTCACTTCCTTCTTTGCAGCATGTTGGTTGTACATTACTTTTGTTTTACTTAAGTTCATTTTAAGGCCTATTTTCGAACTCTCGTTACTCAGTTCTTCCATTCTGGTTTGTAGTTCTTCTGCACTTGAAGCAAACAGGACTATATCATCAGCGAACCGTAAATGATGAAGATATTCGCCATTAATTTTAATTCCAACTTCATCCCAGTTTAAATTCTGGAACACTCTCTCCAGGACCGCACAAAACAGTTTCGGAGAAATTGAATCTCCTTGCCTTACCCCTTTTCCAACTTTAAATTTTTCACTGTCTTGATGCAGCCTAATGACAGAAGTGGCAGTCGAGTAAATGTTTCGCAGTAACTTGATGTATGCACTTTCGATGCCTTGATGTTCAAGTGATTTAAGTACTGCTGACAAGGAGACCGAATCGAAAGCCTTTTCAAAATCTATGAATCCCAAACATAATGGAAGTTCATATTCATTAGTCCTTTCCATAACTTCATTCAATGTTTGTATGTGGTCCATTGTGCTAAATCCACGACGAAATCCGGCTTGTTCCCTTCCCTGATTAAAATCCAAGTCTCGTTCAATACGATTCAAAATAACTTTGGTGAACATTTTGTATAGGACTGACAGTAAACTAATTGGTCTGTAGTTTTCGACGCGTTCTTTGTCCCCTTTCTTGTACAACAAAATGATAACAGCATT
>JAGDQP010010315.1:6696-19453 GCA_022664845.1 Lepisma saccharinum
ACCACCCTTACAGATTTATTTTTCGTCCCTGCCAGAGATAAATTTCTTCCCCCTTAAAGATGTTTTGGAAAAGAATCGAAATAAAATCGGAACATTTTTATTTGGCAACTATTTTCATGAAAGTGACAAGGGTATATGCACTTTTACTAGTAGCTAAGAAGCCTATTTGGAAGTCATTTCTTTTGTCATGTATATGAAGTAGCTTAATGTGAAAGATTTCGTATGATGGATTGATTTAGTAACCTCCGCCAGTCTGTCTCTCTCCTCTGGTCTAGTGGTTACCGTCGCTGACTGCTGATCGTGGGGTTCGGGTTCCATTCCCAGCCTTACAAAGATATTTTTTTCCATAGCGAGAGGGTCTGGAACGATGCCCAAATAGGTTCGTAATACATTCGGGGAGCTGCCGTGACTGAAGGCCGGAGCGATCACTGTTGAGAGCTTCGGGTCTCCTCTTCCAACACCTCTGGTCAGCGTGCGAGCAGTAGAGCAACTCCTTCCTTCGGGAAAGGCCTCATCCAGTAGTGGATTGAATGAATATATCTGTGAATTATATACGTATGTGTGTGTGTTGCCTGTTGAAATCCGCGCGTTATGTGTTTTATCCTCCCCTGGCTAAAAAGTTTAATTCGCACACTGGCTATTTAAGAATTCTAACACCAGGAAAGATGTCCAGAAGCGCTATGGTGTTTGTTAATTAAACTGAAGAACACCAAAACGTTCGATCCGTGACTTTTTCGTACGCGGTCAAAATGGAGGCTCAAACGACACGAACTCGACTCTTTAAAGAAGTCTACATTGCTTCTATCTAAAAGGAAAACCTCACCTCGAGCCGATATCCGATAGATGACTCTGAGATCAAACTACCGTAGGTTACTGATAATGCAGTAAAGCTTATAATTACAATAAAAGTATTTCTATAATAGACCTTAACAACACTAGTTGGGAATAAAGAGGTGCTATGTGCCATAGTGCAGGTTTCAACATATAACCAAATAAGGCAATCAAAATGATACAAAACATAAACTTTGATACACTGGTCGGCATCAATAAGTCGCGCTCGACTTAGCATAACATCAGAAAAAGGGATTTTCCCGATCTTTACACAAAGAAAATTCAAGAAAACAAAGAAAGATCTAGCAAAATCTAAGAACGTTATTATACCATAAATGCAAATGCAAATCTTAGCTTATTACGAAAAATATACCTAATTGGCTAAATTTTTACAATAAACAATAGTTATTCACCACAACACATGATTAAAGCATATTTGTTCCTATATTAAAGTTTTTAGTTGACTAAAAACTAAAGAGAATAATAATTTCCGTTTTTGTTTCAAAGATAGTACTGAAAGCTAAAATATCTATTACAATAATTGTTTCTGGTCACACCAGTGGCTGCATACTTACTGATATGCAGCAAATAGAATCAAATAATGTTCTTCTGACGAATCGCTTTATAATATGGTAGAGTGGTGATTTGAATACAGTGTAAATGCACTCACTGTATAACATGAAGTCGTATTGGAAATTGATAGTAGTCCGCAACGTGGTTGCTTATCGAGATTACCTTCATGTGTTTTTTTTTTTCAGATTAAGGATTACATTTTGATTTCGCGATTTCTGTGATTCGCGAATAAATTAATAAAATTTACACAATATTTTCAGCTCACACAAAGCAAAATACTGAGACCAACCAATGTATCCATGGTAAACAGTTTAATGGTTGTTTACTTCGGTGCTTCAAAGTAAAATGTATGATGTTTGATAAATGGTCCAAAAACTTGTTCTATTACAGTACTGGATTAAAGTATTGTGAATATTCGTAACATAGTCTATAACATTCATCTGACATGTTCTACAGTGATGATACAAACTTTTAAGTGTCTCTAAAGCGGTACATTCAATATAAACCGGTGCATGTAAAATAAGTGAGAAAAGTTAGAAGTTGATAACGTAGAACAAATCAACAACAATAAAAGACGTTTAATGCTGGATTTGTTAAACATTTAGATGACACTTTGGAGCCATTCCTTTCATCTTAATATTTTCTTAACTTTTAAACTGATTGATGCACAAACGAAGAAAATATTATAATGTTTAAAAGCGTAGGAATCTATTCTAACGTTGGAAAAATATTACTATCTAATTTTTAAATCATAATTTGATAATACATTCACCGTACTTAACACTTTGAATTATGATAAACTTCTTCAAATATTGATAAAATGTATCCTATTTTACTTAACATGTGACAATTAAGGCACGATTATATTATTTCGAATGGAGTGCGCTGTTTTGTATGAAGGCTACGATGAGTACATTTCCAATATGCAAAACAAAGGATCCAGGAAACTATATTATTTTGGGGTGCTTTGAGGTCTCTCATTGAAAAAACATTATTTTCAAATTGTATTTAATACTTTGGAAGAAATCTGTTTTAAATTTATGCTTCATATGACTGAACATTTGAATTAAGGTAATATTTTACTCTATTAAATTTTATGTCCACCACCGCCTATCAAACAATAAAAAGAGACACTGATCGGCAGTAGTTCAGTTTACAGAATGCGAGTCCTTCGCATTCGAAAGGACTCGGTATGTACCAAATAGCAGCTATCCTGACCGAGGGCTTTCTAATGTTTTTTCCTCACTCACATCGGACTAATGCCGAGATGGTACACTCAAACTAAGCGCTGATCTACTTGCTTCCTACGTGCTGTACTCTGATCTATCCAAATCTGAGCTAAATCTACCTAAAGGATATATGAAAATACAGAGTAGAAGGGGTCAGATGGGAGTGTCACTCAGAGGCGGCGTTTGGTGAGCACGGGGCCTAAGGCAATAATGACCCCGCGGGGCCAAAGTACAAGTAAAAATCGCTGAGCGCCGAAATGTTATCTAAAGCCGATAAAGCAGTAAGCAACTTCCCCCTAAATGCTTCCTCTCACTTCTTCCTTTCATTCCTAACCCTAAATTTATTACTAAATATTCTCTTTTTTAATGAACAACGGTTTCTTATGAAAAAAAAGATCCGACATAATTTATTTAAAGAAAGTACAATGTATTTTAAAAACTGCATTGCTAATTACAAGTGCTTCTTTATTCATTTCCATTTCACATTATATTTCGCATGGAAACTATACAAACTAGTTTATTTGTAAACTTTTTTTTACAAATCAACTTTTATATCATTGAGTAAGAAAAATATCAACTCGGAACGCTGGGCCTCCCTAAGCGCGGGGCCTGGGGCGGTTGCCCCAGTTGCCACCCCCAAACGCCGCCTCTGGTGTCACTGTTAGCTATTTAATCGTGCTTCCCTATTCTATGAGATCTAGTGGAATAACGTTCAGATTTTGAAATAAGAACAATAGTAGAGTGGAGCATATTCGTATTAAAAACATTAGAAATGACAAATGAGAATCAATCAATTAGCGAAATATTGTTTGTAAGAACAGAACTGCTACCAGAATGGCTTATTAATATACTCATACTTCTTAAAACCTGTTTTATATTTCAAGGGCACAGCAGAGATGAGAAAAGTATAATTTGAAGTGTGCAAATGGTGTACTTAAAGTGCAAAAATGTACACTTTTTAGTTGAAGATGTCCGTTCAGTGAGTACCTATTCATGCACGTATTATTGCTATAATTTAAAAATATAATTGCGTGGCTACTACTGACTTGATAATATAGAATATCAGAATTAGTATTTGTGAAACTTACTCGTACATTCGGAAAATGTTTGTTGCACTTTCTCGCCCTTTTTCAACATAGCAGCCACCTCTGGAGGCATCATCTGATGAAGTAATGCGTCTGTCTTCACCTTCTCCTTCTCAAGAGCTTCTGACGTCACCTTCAGTTCCATTGTTGTCTCCTCAAGCTTCTGCCTACATTACAAGATCAGTTAATTTATCTAAACATATCAGTATTATGCTTATAGATATTCTCGTAGAAGATACTGGAAACAACATGAATTTAAAACATGTGGAAACAGATCCCAGTTTCAAAAGAATGTGACAAGCATAGACAGCTTGGCTTTAATTTTCGTTCTTAAATCAACATCATTCATACTCCCTTAATTACTGCTTTTGCCTCCAATGCTAGGAAAACTTGAACATGATAGATGTACAGTCTGAGGCATCAGGTCAGCGTGTGCAAGGTTCTGGGTTAGAATCCCGACTGGGGCGTAGATGTTTGTGGATTTTAAACAAAGCCTTAACAACTAACAGTGTCAATTACTCTTGGCTTTCTGCAGAAACTTATATGACAAATAATAGGATGACTACATAGTTATACTTTAAAAGATAATATACATAGACTTTCAATACATTTGTTTGAAAATTTGTCAATTTTATATTTCGTAAGTGCAAGTAATTTGTGAAATAACTGTAGACTGTTTGTCACTTTTTGAACAACGTAAAACCTGACAGCTTCTCGCGAACTTATTGTTTCATCTTCATAAGCATTTTTTGTCAATAGTTTTATTTCCAACTGTACTGATAAGTTTTGAATAACTTAAATTTGTACAGAATTCTGGGCGTTGGAAACCAACACTGACAAAACCACCTCACGAGATTCCTGACATTAAAATAAGAAGAAAGAATAGACGATTCAGGGTGCATAAATATTATACTTCATTTCGGCTGCCGGGAGAAATGAACTCGGAGGCATCCTAGTACCGACAAAGACTTCCAACCTGCTCCATCCAAAATAGATATTTCAAAATTGTGCAATCGATGTGCAAGGTATTCCCTAAAAGAATTACGGGATTATCAGATATTCCCTGGAGTAAATGTAAGTCGACATGACTAAGACGACTTTCCAAATAAGTAACGTTATCACCGCCATTAAACCGAGAAATGATTGTCTCTTTACTGATAAAAAATATCCCCTAACGTTCGTAGAAATGTATTTAATTTACTCCAGTTTGTTGTACAACCACGCATACATTAAAACAATGATTCAGGAAAATAATATGTTTGAGATATTGACTTGCCGTAAACGAATTATTGTTACTTGTTGGAAGATAGTATGCATATTTCTGGGAATCTCCATCTTCCTTTGGGGAATCCCTTGAACAAACATGGCACAGTTTTGGAATATGCATTTTTAGATAAAGCAGGTTTCAAGTCTTTGAGGGTATCATGCCGCCTTAGGTCCAGTGTTAATACCAAGCTCTAGAGTTCATTTCCACACACTTTTGGCAGCCTATAGCACCGTCGATGATCTGTACTTTTTCTTATTTGTATGTCCGATATCTCGTGAGGTCTTTTATCAGTGTTGTTTCGCAACACCCTGTAAAGGGAAAAATCGCCAAACAAAGAATAGGAACTTAATATAGAATATCGGAGTTTTACGAGAACAGACACTGGTAACACTGATTCCTCTTCACTACGTGATAACCCTCTCGAAACTGCTATAGAGTGAGTAGGTGTGGAAGCTGTAGGACTGACGACTTTGGTGATGTGACCTTCTCGTTTTAGCAGTTTCGTAAAGTTCTGACAGGTAGGTCTGTCAAAAGTCACCTAACAGTAACAACTGTAATTTACAGGATAAATTTATAGCAGAAAATTGACAATAGGCATGTAGCTTTTAAACTGAACAATTTCTATTCCACAATGTTGTTCCATTCTTTTGGTATGAATCATTATTAGCGCTAGGATTTTGTTGAAATTACATCCTTTTTCTGGTAAATCAGAAAATTTACCATAATTTTTAGTATTTATATATTTCATGTTGTACTCAAATCTTTAAGCTCTATTTGTTAGGACGTTTTGTTTTGTCATTATGGGTTGTATATGTCATTTTTTGGCCATTTCTGATCATATTCTTTGTTCCAGAAGAGTTGTTGTACGTTGCTAGTTCATGAGCCTTAATTTGTATGTGGAGTATTAACGAGAAAGGATTAACATGAATAAAGATGATGCTACCCAAGTGATTCGGGAGAAGAAAATGGAATTTTTAAAGAGTATTTCCTATTTGGAACCATTTTTACAAAAGAGCAAAATCTACTCTTCAACAATAAATATATTTTTCTGTTATCAAATAACTGTGTTTTTATTTTATTTTATATAGTTTAATAAACATTTGAGTGAATTACTTTTTGATATATTTTCATTATTTAACTTATTTTTGTGAGCGTAGTTCTGCTACAAAATAACTGTGTTCCATATTTGGTGACTTTCCCCTATATAGTAAGAGATAAAACGAGCTTTCTGTATTGTTTGAAGCACAGTTGATTAAGGAAATAGGCTACTACACTGAAAAAACTGTACCGTTGAATAGTGGGTACAATGTGCCGATTTTGTACTCACAATTTTTGAGAGAAAGTGTCGAACCCAGGGTTGGGTTTGGAGGGGCGGTTCTTTGCCTCGCAGTTCTTGGGAGGGAGGCATTTTGTTCCCATTATTCAACGGTACAGTTTTTTTGCAGTGTAGAGAGCTGATCCTCAATCTATTCCCACTTCCATCAGGCTCTTATTTCTTTTCTGATTACTAAAACCGCTTTTATCCTTACAAACTGATTTGTGCCTAATGATGTAGAAAATGTTCATATCATAGTTAGAGATGAAACGGAAAGGATTAATAATTTCATGTATACGAAGGTCACTTAAAAAATTAGCTTCCTTTTTCTTTCTTCCCATTGTGCCACTGAAGAGACTTGTATTACAGATGATGAGATGGCTACTTGGTAACATAGTCTCATATAAAAAAAAATTAAAAAAATTAATGGATAGTAACGAAACTCATGAAGCACTAAAATGTGTGTAATGTAAAAAAAGTAAGAAAGATGAGCGTTAATCTAAGATCATCAGGGTTGCTGAACCTTCTGTTTGAAATTTGCTGAATATTTGGCATTTTTGGTCTTCACAGTCAACACGCTGCCACGTTTTAAGTTTTACACCATTCAGAAGATTAGAAATAGTAGAGGGCTTTCCTTTACCTTAAGGCCTCTCTATATTTGCTTGCTGGGACTTGGAAATTCCTTCAACTATACAATATGTTGTACCTTAAGAGATATTAATTTGAGGCGCGTGTGCGAACAAACGTCTATGTTATATTTCCCGTGTACTGAAAAAAAAAACGGGAAGGAATTTGGATCTTGTGCGCAGTGCGCAGTAACATTGTGTCATGTAATATATATTTTTTTCCATAAGTCCAACACAACGTTTAATATCGCGCTTACTCATGGGAAGCATATGCAACATAGACTTTTCCCCAATTTTTTTGAAGTACATTTCCCTTTAGAAATGTCTGAATACCGAGTCCATTTCTTGCAATATACTCAAACCAAGTGCAAATACATGTCAAAGATACATCAGAGGTCTTTGTTTCGTAAATAACTCGACTTCCACAAAACTGTCACAATAGACGTTTGTTTGCGCATAAATATAGTACATAAATATACAGGAAAACTCTTTAAACTACATAAATAGGTATGAAATGTACCTTTTAAAGTATCAAATGTATGTAGCTGTTCAATGTTTGATTCCGCCGTGTACAAAATATTACAATAATGCTATTTTTACAACAAACACATTTTCACGCAGATTTTCCCTTGTCAGTGCAGTCCCCACGATTCAGTAGTTATGATCACTGACTTCGGGTAAGTACGGATTCAAGTAAAGCTTACGATAAGAAACATCACTGATTTTTCCCACACGGTTCATCAATTGTACCTGAAGAAAATAGCCCTTACCGATACCTATCCCATCATAGATTATGCTATTATTATCTTTAGTGTATATATTCTCATAGGAACGTTTACTGAAAAGAAGTTCCAGATTTATCACAACTTAAGTGTAGGTATTTAAGATGCAACTCCTGATAATAATTCAACCTGGCACATCGTGACCAAGCAATTCCACATATGCGAATCTGGCCAGTAGCTAAAGTCGATCCGCTGTAAAACTAATATATTCAAAATAGAAGGAAATCAATCTAATTAGTAAAAATATGTAAACACTTTATTTCTAGTACTCCAATGAAACTGAATCATATCTTGAATAAGGGAATAAAGATTCTCTTTGACAGATTGATACTAATCTTGTTAGCAGTTGTAGCTTAATTCTCATTCAAATGCTTGTAAAAAGTAATTCTACAACACATACTAAGTCCTGAATGCCATCCTTAGTACACATTAGTATCTAAAAAATCTACTTTCAGCATAAAGCCGATATAGGTAAATCTCCATTTAACGCGTCACTTCCGCCTCACGGCTGCAAAAAATTTGATTAGCGCCACTACTCCCCTCTATCGGCAATTTTTAAACTATCTAATTATTACCGCCATCTATCGATATTATTATTAATTACTAGCACTATTTTTTCCATCTAGCGGTTATATTTTGAAACTATTTAATTATTATCGCCATCTATCGATATTATTAATTACTAGCGCTACTACTCCATTCTAGCAGTTATATTTTAAAACTATTTAATTATTTACTGCCATCTACTACTGTAACTATTAACTATCTGCATCATCATTAAGCAGCTGCTTTGCATCAGGTGAATACCGTAATGGTATATTTAACATGAGACATGCTCGTTAAAATTTGTTGCTGCCACTATGAACTTCTTTATTGCTGTAAAAAAAGGTGGAGTTTTAAACATCAAATTGTGTTGCTAGCTTTCTCTCTTGTTGTAAAATCCATATGTTGTATGAATTTGCCCAGTCTTTCTGTGATACTTTGTTGCGTGTGCACGAGCGGAAGTTTCTATCATACACTTTCCTTATTTGAAAATGTTTTGTCAGTTATACTGATTATCAATCTGCCGTCTCTTTTTATCCATACATGTGTGGGTGGATGTCTGCGTGTTGGCGTGTTAAAACCTTCCCCAGTTACATAACCCAACCTTGGTTTATTCAATACTTCTAGATCAAAATAATCAATCATTAGATAAATAATAGATAAATAATCCAAAAGTTTGAATAAATTCTGACATGAAATAAAAAAAATTCTTTTCAATTTATTCCCTGCTATTATGCATGAGGCATGAGATAAAATGAGAATAATTCTTCTTCACCGTCGGAAATGAATAAAATGAGAATAAAAGAGGAGATTTTATGAAAAAACCAATAATAAATCTCCCTTGTTGATTCTTTTTCAAATGGAGATAAAACTGAAAGATTCGAAAGTATGAAAACGGATATTCCCCCAGTTTTTTTGTGATGTGAGCTATTTATGAAGAGAAAATGTATTGTTCACGTTTCCTAACCACTTGATATCCATGACGTCCTGGCCACTTGATATCCGCCCATAATATTGAAAGGCTTTTGTCGATGATAAGCGAACTTAGCTTTGTCAATTTTATAACAGCGGTGATTACTCTTCTTTACCAAGTTACGTGTGCTGGATTATTTATTGCTTGCTACGCGAAGAGAATTTGGTTACTAAAACTAAATTATTACTTGCAATATGTTTTTAGTGCTTCAAAGTTAGTAAAAAAACTAGAGAAATTGTTTGAATCGAAAATCTAATAGTCTGTGGTATTATTTATTGAAGAACAATGGAGATGAAGTACTTTTCTCGTGTACATGAACTATATTTCGAGTATTAGACATTTTTATCAAAAATTAGTGTAAAAAGAAAAAAAAGTTTTTCTTAAATATAGTTCTTTCCCCCCCCCGCTCAAAAAAGAAATGGAAAAAATTCCGTGTGAAGATTGTGGTGAATCATTGTTAAAAAAGAATATTGCTAGACATAAATCACGAAAACATTCTCTTCCAACGAGTAAAACTGAAGAAGAAACGGTGCCTGCAAAGAAATCAAAATTAATAATGGAAAAATGTCCAGTGTGTGGGAATGAAATCAGTATGAAAAATTTTGATCGACATATGAAAAATATGCATTCGTATGTACCAACGAAAAGTGCCTTATCTCTAACATTCGCTGATTATGAACTTGCTAATAGTGACAGTGGAGATACTCGCTCTTTTCTCGCTTCTATAGAAAAAAATGCATACATTTTTTGGAGAAGCAAGTTAGTGAATGTGATAAACTTTTGAAAATCGATTTTATTTTGAGTGCTAATTTTGTGAAAATGAGTGGAGAAACAGTATGTTTTCCAGTGCATAGCGAGAATATGCTAGTTTTGAAATCAAAGGTTGTGGGAGAAACTATTAAAAAAATATTGGAGAAATTACAGGTAAATCAAGACAACAAAGCAGTTAGGGGTTCAGGCTGGTCCTTATCCACTACTCCTAATCATAAACTTGAGGTGCATGTTAATTCCTTTAATCCAATTGCCGCGTCGTGCCATATTAAACTCTCTAAGTTTATAAAGAAGAAACGAGCTATTCTTAACATTAAAAATGAAGACTCAAAATGTTTTTGTACGCTGTGCTAGCTAAACTTAACCAAGTTGATTAAAAAAAACATGCTAATCGAGTTTCTCACTACGAACCTTATGCACATGAAATACTCCCCATTTTTGAGAATAATAACATTAATTTTCCTGTAAGCCTACATGACGTTCCCAAATTTGAGAAGCATTACAACGAAATATTTCCCAATGCCTCAATTTCTATCAATGTGTATGGTATAGATGATGAAAATGAAAAAGTCTTTCCCCTTTAAATCAGCAAACATCAATCTAACTGCACTAGCATAGACTTACTGTGTGTAAAAAACGAAACAGTAACAACAGCAACTGCAACATCGTCAACATCAACTAGTCTACCAAGAGTAGCACATCAGTACTGCTTAATAAGAAATTTTTCTCGTTTAGTGAGGAGTCAAGTTACTAGTCACGAACATCGTTATCATTTCAGTAAGCGTTGTTTCTCTCACTTCAGTAGTGAGGATAAATTAACACAACATGAAAATTTTTGTCGGGAACATGAACCAACTCGCGTCATTATGCCTGTTCCTGGTTCAGTTATTAAATTCAAAACTGACTCCTCATTTTTAAAGCAGATGTTGTAATAGTAGCGGATTTTGAAAGTTTTTTGAAGCCGGTTAGTGAACACCGAGGACAAAAATCTATCAACATTCAGAAGCATAAATTGGCTAGCTACTGTTACAAAATTTGCTGGTCAGATCAAATCCCGACTAAACTTCACTTGTATAGAAGTGATAATCCAGCGCAGCATTTTCTAAAAAGTTTGCAGAAGGAGTTAGAACAAATTGTTAATAGGTTAAATCTGGATTTGCCGATGAATCCTCTAACTACACCGGAAAAACTCGATTATGGGCAATCAGAGAAATGCTCTATTTGTGACGAAGAATATACTGAAGATAACTCAAAAGTTCATAACCACCATCATTTATCAGGAGCTTATCTTAAACCTCTTTGCAATAATTGTAATTTGCGAGTAAAAAAACAAAATTTTATAGGATGTTTCATGCACGGATTATCTTCGTATGATGCTCATCTCTTCGTGAAAGAATTAGGTTGTATTCCAGGTGATATAAAAGTTCTTGCAGAAAGTGAGGAAAAAGTATATTGCAATTTCAAAGTGGTTCCATCTCGAAAATGATAAAAAAATTGAATTAAGATTTTTAGATTTGTACCGGTTTCTGCCATACTCTTTAGATGAATTTGTAAAAAAAATTAAAGCCAGAAGAACTGAAATACACTCATGCTCATTTCCCTGATGATGTAAAATTTGATTTAAGTAGAAGGAAGGGTATTTTTCCTTATGATTATTTTACTGACGCTTCGAAATGTAATGAAACAGAACTACCTCTTCAAACAGCGTTTAATAACATACTCAAAGGTAGTGAATGCAGTAATGAAGATTATTTGTTAGTTCAGCGAGTATGGGAAACATTCGATTGGAAAACATTTGGAGATTTTCATGATTATTATCTAACCACTGATGTTTTGCTAACAGCTGATCTGATAGAAAATTTCAGAAACACATGCATCACTTCATATGGAATTGATCCTTCTTTCTCATACACATCGCCAGGCTTATCTTGGAAAGCTATGCTTTATAAATCTAAAATTGAATAAGAATTATTTTCAGATATTGATAAGCACTTGTTTATCGAAAAATCAATCCGTGGTGGTGTATCCCAATGTAGTTTAAGGCATGTCAAAGCTAACAATGAGTTTCTCGGTAGTAAATTCGATCCTCAAAAAGAAACCTCGTTTGTAATGTACCTGGACGCGAATAATTTGTATGGTCATGCCATGAGTATGCATCTCCCCTATGGAAAGTTTTCATGGGATCCGACACTAGAAAATTGGGATTCGAACAAAATTCTAAATTATCCCGACGAAGATGAACGAGGTTTCTTTGCAGAGGTAGACTTAGATTATCCTCAGAACTTACATGATGATCATCAAGATTACCCTTTTGCACCTGATAATGAAATCCCACCTAACGGGAAGCAACAAAAATTACTACTAACGCTAAATCCGAAAAGAAACTATGTTGTACATTTTCGATTGCTAAAATTTTATCTTGCTCACGGTTTAAAACTTGTAAAAGTACACAGAATTCTATGGTTTCCTCAATCGAAGTGGCTTAAGCCTTACATAGATCTGAACACCAAGCTACGCACAGAGGCAACAACCGATTTTGAGAAAGATTTTTACAAACTTCTTATCAACAGCGTGTTTGGGAAAACCATGGAAAATGTGAGAAACTATACTGATGTAAAACTTGTTTCTCATTAAAAAAGCCGAAAAACTCATTGCAATGCCGCAATTTAAATCTAGAACAATCTACTCAGAAAATTTTGTACTTATTCATATGCTACGAAAATTCACGAAATTAAACAAACCTGTGTATATTGGAAGTGCTA
>JAGDQP010010315.1:24453-56172 GCA_022664845.1 Lepisma saccharinum
AGTGGTTAGGTTTATCTTCGAATGATAATTCTTGGATCGATCTCAAAGCTATAATATAGTTAATCAATCATAAAATGTGGAGTGTTAAGCAACGACTTCCGCTAGCTAATGATTATGATAAGTTGAACGGTGAATTACTTCCAAATAACATTCGTTGCTTAATAATAGGCTCATCAGGTTGCGGGAAAACTACACTAGTTATTGATAATTTTATTCTAGCTCCTAATTGGCTTTATTGGAATGGTAGACACTTATACGTATTCTCTAAAAGTTTAGAGCAACCTAAGTATCAACAACTGCAGCAAATTTATGATGAAATACAGGAAAGATTCCACTATCAGTTGGCTACGTTTAAACCTTCCGTTATCAAGTTGGAAGATTGCGAGCAACGGTCTGTTATTATATTCGATGATTACATATTAGAAGATCAGAATGAGGTACGGAATTACTTCACACAGGGTAGACATAAAGGAATGGATTGTTTTTACTTAGCACAAACATACAGTAAAGTTCCGAAACAACTTATTAGAGATAATGCAAATTTTTTATGTGTATTTCGTCAAGATAACACGAA
Organism: Lepisma saccharinum; assembly: GCA_022664845.1. Lineage (NCBI taxonomy): Eukaryota > Metazoa > Arthropoda > Insecta > Zygentoma > Lepismatidae > Lepisma > Lepisma saccharinum. The sequence continues at coordinate 25,028 of JAGDQP010010315.1, forward strand.
TTTAAGGCATATTTATAATGAGTTTGTTGTTAGTGATATGTCATTTAATAAATTTAAGGATATTTGTTCTATTGCATGGAAGGAACCTTATGGTTTTGTAACAATCGATATGACGAGAAAGTCAAACAATGGAAAGTATCGAAACAAAATCGATCATTTCTTTATAATCGAGTGATCGTTTTAAATCATTTACGTTTAACGTTTTCAGTTGATGTACGTACGTTACTTTTTCAAAGCGGAAATAATATAGTCTTTTTTCATATAATGTCAAAACGAAAATTAAATAATATTTAATTACAAAATATCTTGGCGAAGCGTTTTAAAGAATGGAAAGAGGGTCACCGTAGCTATTATGAAAAGCGAAAACGTCAAGAGAAACCATTGATTGAGGCGATTGAAAGCTTGGGAAAAGAAATTAAAAGAGTAACCGATGACAACAGAAATCTAATTACGGAACTTATACCTGTAGCACAACAGAATATTAATAATTATCCACCAACACCATCAGAAACCTCATTTGAGAAACGGTTATTTGCTTCACCTAGGGCATTGCCAGAGACTAAAGAAAAGAAAGATGATGAAGAAGAGAAAGAAATTCTGTTAGGTCCATTAGCGAGTCGATATTTAAGTACTAATAGGTTAGATAAAGATGAAGTGTTTGGATTATTCTCTATTGATATAGCCGGAGTAGTGCAGTGGAAAATCGGAAGTTATAATGTTCTCTTTGATAATGATGATTTAATTGTTTATAGTGAGAGTAAAATAGCACAAGATCCGTCAAACCCGATTTATGAAAAATTTAAAGGAACAGAAGGTTTATGGGAGCTAATTACTCGTAAACAACCATTAATTTATACTAATGAAGATTATGAAACTTACAAGAAAATTTTAAAGATGACGAATGCTTTATATCAGAATCATGATCCATCACAGTATAGAGTAAAATCAAGCTCCAGCGATAAGTATAAAACATTAATTAAACCTATTTGGCTTGAACTGAAAACTAAAGGTGAAGGTTTGAAAGAAAGGAAGCAAGGAAAGGTGATTAAGCGCTACACAAATATGCCACAACAATTTGTTTGGATGGATGATGTTAGAAAGTTAGTAGATAGATTATTAGTTATAGCAGGTGAAGAAGCAGCTGGGAATAAGAATTTTTATAATGAGAAAGTGGGTATTATGGAAATGATTTCATCTCAATTATCCAATTTTATTGTTTCGAATCCAAAAGATTTAGGTTACCTCATAAAAATCATCCATATTCTGCCATCAAAATTTTGGGATACTATTGAAGGTAAAGGTTTAGTGAACGATATTATTAATAAATTACCCTTTGAACTTCATCTTCCAGGTTACGAGTTCTGCGGTCCTGGTACACGATTAGATGAAAGATTAGCGAAACGCGATCGGGGTATAAATAGGCTAGATCAAGCTTGTCGAGAGCATGATATCGCGTATAAGAACTTTAAAGATCTACCAGATAGACATAGAGCCGATCAAGACTTAGAGTTTAAAGCATTTGATAGAGTTATTAGCAAAGATTCCGCTTTAAGTGAAAAATTGGCTTCATTGGGGGTAGCAATGGCAATGAACACAAAACGGAAAATGGGGTGGGGTTTATAGATTGCTGCATTAAACATTGGATAGAAGCTTGAGCAGTAGTTGTTGAATAAATTCAAAATAATGAATACAATATAGTCTTTTTATACAATGAAAGCAAAAGGTGTAAAATTTCAAATTCCAGCACAAGAATTAAAGTCATTAAATTTTAGCAATATCTTAAATAAAGCACAACTTGCGAAGAAGCAAAAATGCTTAAAAAAGGGTCATAATATGGCTCTAACATTAAGTTTAGCGCAGTTAAAGAAACTACGTAATCAACCGAAAACAGGTGGTTTCATTTTTACAATTCCTGCCATACTTGCTGCATTGGGACTGGTTGGTAGTCTTGCAGGTGGTTCAGCGGCTATAGCTAAGACGGTAATCGATGCGAAGAAAAGTAAACAGGAACTAGAAGAACAAAGCGTCATAATGAAGTTATGGAATCATCAATTCTGACTAAAGGTAAAGGACTTACACAAAGAAAGAAAAAGCTTCTGAAGGACTTAAATAGAGTAAAAAAAGCGCTCACCAATTATGATCTCGAACGTATAGCTAAAGAATTGAATATTAAACACTTTAAAGGTGTGTACATGTCGGATAATCTTCCTTCTACTCCGCCGTTAAAACAAGAATGCGCAGTTATTAACTTGGATCGATCAATTAATACAGGAACTGACTGGATTTGTTATTGGTATGAAAATAATAAAGCTTGCATATTCGATTCATTTGGTGGAGTACCTCCCAAGTCTTTCATTGAGTATTTAAATCCTAATAACACTATAATTGAATATAATAGTGATCGAATACAGCATTTTGATTATGTGATTTGTGGTCATTTATGTATTAAACTATTAAAATTCTTATCCGATGGAAATAATTTTCATCAAGCTATTGAAAGATTGAAACTTGATTACTTAATGAATCATGCATAAAAATAGTATATTACATAGTCTTTTATTAAACAAATGATTGTGTTGCACTTATCGGGGACTACACCAAAGCTTCGGCTGAATCTTCATAATGAAATTGATAATCAAAATTACAATTTGAAAATTGCATTAATTGGATTTTATAGTATGTACTTAATACCAAATGTAACAAAAAGTAGCAATACTTACTTCCATAAAGGAGAGACACATAATATACCACCGGGTCAGTATAATGCATCAACATTGGAAACAACACTACCTAAAGAAGTGCTTCTAAATGAAAATCATGTAACTCATCGAATGGAAGTTACACCATTTGCAGAAAATTTTAATGTAGGAACTGTTGGTAAGTTATTAGGTTTTAAGAATAATAGTGAACTTAAGCCAGAGGAAACCCACATAGGTCAATTTCTTCCAAAGTTCTTAAGTATTGAAACATTTAATATACACTGTAATTTGGCAAGAGGTATGATTATAGCAGATGGGGTGTATAAGCACAAGGAAACTAATATTATAGCAACATTTAAACCATTAACAGAATTTTTAGAACCAATTGCTTATGAGCCTCAATACCCATTATTTTTCCCATACAAGAGAGCCATGTACGTTCCATTGAAATAAGTGTTAGTAATGAATTGCATGAACCAGTTAGTTTTGGTGGCGCAATAACAAGCGTAATTCTCATGATTAAAAATGATGATTCTTAAAATGATTTTTTTATAGCAAGAATGATAGCGAAAAGAAACAAAGTTGAATATAATATAGTCTTTTTAAAGATGGAATTTATTGAAAGCTATGAGTATCAATCTTTCCCACTGAATCGTCGTACATTTAATAACTTGAATGAAGCAAACAAAGATTTAGAATTTGACATTACTTCTGGCGATGGGTTTGTGCACCCACACTACGGTGATTTATACATCAAATATGAAGTTATTGGAAGAGATGCCGGAGGAACTTTTACTGCAGGGTCAAATATTAAATTAATTGATAATTTTGTTCCATACTTGTTTTCGCAGGTAGAGGTATGCAAACATGGTACTGTTATTGATAGAATAGATTATCCGGGAATTACTTCAACTGCTATTGCCTCATGCCGATTATAAAAGCCCGAGCTCGAATATTTTAAGTCAGGTGGATTAATAACTGATGAGAAACTTCCACGGAAAGAGAATACAGTGTTGTTTCCACTGCGATTGCTGTTTGGTTTCTTTAGTGACTATAAGGAAATTATGTGGAAGAGCGGGCTTCGAATAACATTTAAAAGTGCAAATAATGATGTTTTATTTTATCGCTGGAAAACAAAGAAAGCAGATGGTACTCTAGATGATGCCACATTAGCTCATCCTCCTAAATTAATGATTACTTCAATGGAGCTGAGAATGCCAATTGTCGAATACGAGAAAAATTATTCAATGAAATTAAAATCCGATATACTTCGACAACCTCAAATACCAATTGAATTTCTCACGTATCAAAGTGTTCAACGACATGTTTCAGGTTCTTATTTCGAATTTGATGTAACAACACAGTTTAACTCACTACAGTTTGATATGCCTGATTTTGTAATAGTTCTTTTTCAAACTAATCATGATGATAATACTCAGGAGAAAGACGCTAGTAAGTTTGATACATGCAGGATTAAGAATATTCATTTTAAAAATGCTCGTAACGAAATCTTCCCTCGTGAGAATTTAAACCTGGATATTACGAAAGCAGATTATCTTAAAATGTACGATAGTTACATTGCTTTTAAACGTGTAACACAGAAAAATACTGATATGTTTTATTCCCCAAAAGAGTTTATAGAAAATCGTTCAAGGTATGTCATTAATACAAGTAAACGCAAACAAGTTGTTATTAACTAAAGAACCAATATTAAAATTATAATGGATTTTGAGGAAGCAGTTCCCGATAACACTTATTGTACAGTAATTCTTATAGCTCAAACTTCGTATATCTACGATGTGAAAGACGAAAGAGTGATAGAACAATTTTAGTGAACATGTTTTCAGGAGAGAATGTTATTACTTTGCATGTAGACCGTAATTCGCTCTTTCATGGATATCACAGATACGAAAAAGGAGAGAGATCAAAAATATGCAACTGAGAATTTTTAATACACTCACACATAATATGATTTTCACATGATAGAAACTTCCGCTCGTGTGCACGCAACGAAGTATCTCGGAAAGACTGGGCAAATTCATACAACATATGGATTTACAACAAGAGAGAAAGCTAAACAATTTGATGTTTAAAACTCTACTTTTTTTTACAACAAAAAGAAGTTCATAGTGGCAGCAACAAATTCTCACGAGCATGTCTCATGTTCAATATACCATTACAGTATTCACCTGATGCAAAGCGGTTGTTAAAATACTTCCGATTGCGCCTGTATAGGAAACCTAACAATTCATTACTTAGTTATAACACTATTCAATAAGTTAGCAACCATATCAATAGACGACATAATTAACACACAGTAAGTTAGCAATACTGTTCATGAATAATAGTTAAAGCAGCAATTAGCTGTGATATTAACAGATGGCGGTAGAGAGGTGTTGATAGTTCATAAGAAAAATCAATAGATGGCGGTAGATGGAGGTGACACATTAAACGGTAAAAGACATTTTTAATAGCCGAAGCCGGAGGTGGGAGCCAATCTCCTATGCTGCCCATGTTAAAATGCGGCAAAGAACCGCCAAAAAGGAGCTACTCACATTTGTCTTTATGTAAAAATAACTTTCTACTTCGTTAACTAATTGCACTTATTTATATTTCGCGTCCATGAAACGATCGTAAGTAAGAACAAATTCTCAGTGTTGATAAAAACATATAACAAAAAAATCCCTTTCTCAACAGAGTACTCGTTTAGTGGTGTTATCCCTTCATGATACAATGAGGATAAGCGACAGATGTCTATTAAGGAAATAGACGTGTCAAAGTAAGATGAAAGAAATAGACAATGTAGACTAACACACCTAGTTACTTGGAAGATAGTTTTGCTAACTTAGACACAAAAAATTTCGTTAAGAATTCAGATAACCTGCAGAACTAATATTTGAGGTTTTTCAATTCCAAGTTCTTCGGTCGGGTGCTGTTTTATTGTAAGGTATGCTAAATTCAGGACCTGTCAAATTGAACAATTGCACATCGTCCTTATGTAAATACTATGAAAGCAAGATAGAATCCAGTTTCTTACTACAACGACTAACTAAACTCATTACAGACTTACAAAATCATTATTTTGCCGCTAACCAAGCAATAATAAATTTTTCTTACATGAGATCAAACTCCGTGCTTCTCTGATGCTTAAGAAGAATGAGTTCTCTCGTTGAGTCGTGCAATGGAATGTCAGATAATCTCAAGGATTTTTGAGTCATCTCTTTCAGACTTCTAACCATTGGCGTCCCCATTAATACCAACACGTTCATCTCAGGAACAAAGTAAATTTGCCCTTCAAAAACCAAAATGAAATGCATTTACGATTTATTACAGTGATAAGGTTTCATGTGAGACCAATTGTTAATTTAATTCCCTATTTCAACTTTATAATTCAGAAAGCTATATTGTTATCATTACACAGATGAACAGGAAACTGCATCAATACGCACACAAGTAGTTGTGTATCTTGGTGATAACGATTGAGAGCTCTACTGAGGAAATGATCACAGGAAAAGCAGTATACAGGAAGGTGAGGGTATTCCAAGTTTGCAAGACATCTGAGGCATGGATTTCTAAATGTTTTAGGAGGGGCCCGCGGTGGCTCAATAGTAAGAGAGCTTGAGGTCGTCAGCTCAAACCCTGCTCATGCCATGTGGGCTTTGTGGTGGACAAACACTGTGTGTGTAGGTTTTCTCTGGGTTCTCCCGTTTCCTCCTACTTATATCATTCTACCAATCATCACCCTTCCGCCCTGAGCAAAAGTTACCTAAAGGCTTTAAAAATTAAATTCAAATTCAAAAAAGTAATTCTAGAAGATTCCAGCTAAGGAGAAACGACTGCATCGCTCTTAATTGTTTTCAGAAAACTGTAAACGTATAAAGTGTCGAGTTGTGTCTCATGTGTAAGTATCCTAATTACTTTTAAAACGTTCTGGATGACATGAAGCAGATCTTTTGTAAAACCTTTCTTTGGCCATCTACCGTCAGAGTCTAGACAAGATGCTCCAATGATAAGGAAGAGATGCCTTATATGGTGAAAATGTTTTTCTGTAATGTGTATGCGGAAAATTTTATTCTTCAATAACTGTAAACTGAGAAGATTCATAAACAGCTTAAGAAAAATTGCTAAATTACAGAAATGTAAAAAATCGATCTGCAAATCTACGAAATTATATCTATTCTAGTAATATGTTCAATTGTCAAATTACCTCTCCAAATTGTGAGGTTCATCTCAAAGAGTGTAAAATGATTAAAACCATTTGTTGGCAACTTTTCAATTCTTCAGCCCAACAACAACTATCTCACACTCTTCAATTGGGTCAAACTGAATCCCTAAACGGTGTTCACGTGGCGACCGAATTTTCACTGTAGGATTTAAGAATATGGGGGATAAACGGATTTAATATTCTTCAAGAATCAGGAAGATCATTCACAAAGAACCTATGAAATATTAATGTACGTACTACGGTACAGCCTTGAGAATACCGCTTAAAAATTCGAATTCCAATTTGACAAAGCAGGAGAAAGGCTCTCAAGCAATGTCATTGAGTATGAATTTTGAACGTTGGAAAAGTGGAAGAAGATACGTGAAGTAGTGTTGTCTTTAATATCACCAATCAAATAAAATAAAAACAGAGAACATGGCAACTCTCCTTTTTATGGAGTTCTTTTTCATTTGTTCTTTTTGTTTAGGAGAGGCAGAAAGGCGTTTGTTCCTTTTCTTCAAGAGAGGTGCTCAGCTTATAGTATTTAAAGTATGGGCTAGGATAGCGGGAGGAATGTACAACGTCATTCATTAACTAGCAGAAGACATTGTAGAATGCCCTCATTGAATGAATATTCCAGTGGACTTAAATCCACTGAGTACGGGGGTCATTTTTCTCTTCTTGCAATATCGAGTAAATTAATTTTATGCCACTGTTAGGTAACATTAGCTGGTTCTTCGTGCTGCTGAAATATCGATTTGTACTACGAATGGTGTTGTGGGCTCTATGGTAAAATTAAGTACAGGTGCATTTTAGTCGATGTTACTTTAACAAAGGCCATGACGGAAGCTGGTTCCTACGAATTTAACATAATTCTTCGTCTCGGATCAGCTTTCAATGGATTGATGCAAACATTCTATCATCTTGGGCGTTGTAATACTCGTATAATGTTTGGTTGTATTTGTATAATTTGGTTATATTAGCATTTAGGTCTGTAATTTGTACTTCTAGAAAGTTTATGAGTCACCATGGGTCAGGTGATAACGCGTCTGACTACGAGTCGGGCGGCCCGGGTTCATATCCCGGCCAGGTCACTGGATACTTTTCTCGCAGTGTTCCCATGCCTGGCGCTCTAGGGTGCACTCAGCCTCCAATCAAATTGAGTACTAGAATGTCCTTGGTACTCCTGGGCACTTTGGGAAGGTAAAGGCGGTCGAGCGTGGGACTGACCATCCCACCTCACTTCGTACCGTAGGTCAAGAAAATGTGGAGCGCTACCTCCACACACCCCATGCGCTGTTCACGTCGCATGCGTATCACACAGGGGATAGAAAGTTAACTTTGATCTAGGTGTATCAGATGACCTTAGGCGACATTCAGCAGACCAGTTCAGTTTTTGCATAAACTAAACACCGCAAGAGGCATGTTAACCTTCGAGGATCTCTTTGCATCCGTGGTTGGAACGACTCAACCCCGGGATCAGCTTAAAAAACTAGCCATTGGTAAAGTGTGGCAACAACACTTGAAATATTGATGCGCAAAAATGGTGCTTTCCTCCTCAATGTTAGGGAATGCGGTATATTTGAATGTTGAGGTTTGATTTAAGTATTTGCGCAAAGTAGGGTGCAAGGTCAAGATGGTTGGAAAATAGTAAGGCGAAGTGGATATATATATGAATGTTGTTGAAGAAAAATAACTTTGAAAAGAAATAATAAGAAATAAGAAAGAACTAATATAGAAATTAAAGTTCATATATGGGTTACACTAAAGTCTTGTTTAACCGAATTTGATGAGACGAAGTGTGATTCGGTTAAACGAAAATTCTGTTAAACCGGAAACGGCATAGTGATTTACATACTGTAGTGTAGTACTGTATTATATGTTAAAAGAACAATTGTATTTTGAAATAAACTAAACCATTTAGGACTACTGCTATAATGTAATAATGTCGAACTACAATGCAATTACTGTACTGTATTTTTTCCCGAACATTGCAACAATTTTTAGATAATTTACTCATAATTAAGAGTATAAATCAAATTTAGCATGTACAACATAATAAAATCAAAATCTCATTACATCAGGGTTCGATTAATCTGAAAATTTGGTTAATCGCGATTCAGTTGAAGGAGACTCTTGTGTACCTGTGAATAAATATATGAGGTCTGAATAAAAAGTGTTACAGAAAATTCTTTTTGCTATTTTTTTATTTGAATTTAACTTTTAAGGCAACTTTGACTCAAGTCGGATGGACGATTGGTGGGATGAAGAAAGTGGAAGTAACGGGAATATTCCACGAAAACCACCACAAAGCCCACGTCATAAGCTAGGGTCGAACCGACAACTCCAAGTACCAGAGATGATCACCCTACGATTGAACTACAGCGGCCCTCATTTTGCTATGATTCTAAAACTTACCTTTCTGAGAACCCTAACACCCTAAGAGAGAGAAAGAGAGTTTCTCTTCATAAGTTTCCGCACTTATTAGTAACAATAATAGCTTGACTAGGTACGTTTAAAAATTCTTAAATATACTTTTATCACAATAGCTCGTGTAATCAAGGTTGGAAAAGTTCAAAGACAAGAAGGTCGATTAAAAGATAAGACGTTCGATTTAACTTGAGTCTGCTGGGGCTATGCTGAATGAAATTTGAGGATTTTACCTGAGTTTCATCACACAAATTTTGGTATGGCATATAAAACAAAAAACCCTGGCCGCTGCTTCCTATCCCTGCCTCCTGAAGAGTAATCGCTGAGGAACATCATTTCACAAACATTTGGTGGGATTTTTCCATAGCTACCTACTTAGCCTTAGATGCCTAAAGATCACAAATAAAACTTCAAGCTACCTACTTGGGCTACGAATTAGAGTAAATAAGTATAGAAACAACTTGAGTTTCAAGTAAGGACTAACGGCCATCGCGCAATTGGTAGAGAGTAGGTTCCAGCATTAGAAAAGGCCCTGCATTTAAATCCAGCTATCTTTACTTTGACAGATCTTTATCAGGCTGTCTTTACCTTTTCCCCATTTCTTTTTCTCAGAAGTTGCACCAGGAATCGTCCCTTTAAACTAGGGCCTGGACTAGTTTCTCCCCATAATCCTTTCTGTTCCCTGTCCCGACCTGAGTCAAAATGCCTAAAGGACATAAATACATTGCAGTTCAATTAAAATATAGGGCGTTAAAAGTTAAGCTATAAGGAGTTTATATAGAATGATGTTTGCTAAATGAATAATCCCATACTTACAGGAAATGTAAAAGAAAAACGTTACATTATTTCAGACCTTTAAGTGAGAGACCACCAGAGAAGTCTGATCCTTGCTTCACGACGAACTGGAACACCAGATTGTGAAATCGAAGTATGTTGGCAAATGTTAGCGGTACTTGCGGCCACAGAAGCTCAAAGATTGAAGACATTGTAACATCTACCTTGGCTGTAAGGACAGGGCAAATATCTTGAATGAAGTATCCTGCTTGTTGTATCACCAAATCTCTGTAAAGAGTCGTAAAAACACTATACGAAGAGAACAGGTTTTGAATAAATGCAGCATTACAATAACATGTCAAGGGCAATGGCTGACCAGCAGTGTGGCTTCATGTAAACTTTATGTAAGAATATGTGATTTATGTACTTAGAAAAAATATCCGGACGAACGTATAAAGCAGAACTATGCATACAACATATACGTACTACTTATAAAACACATTTAGTATGCATGAAGTTCCATAAGGAGATAAGGAGACGGACTGTTTATAAAACATTGCGACAGAATTGTGTAGCATATTTGCTTCGTAACCCGTGCACATGTTCCAGTATGGTAACAGAGCTACAACACACCCGTACTGTATAAATTGAAAATGAAAATTTCGTGAATTTTGATAGGGAAACATTTGTTTCACTAACCTTCAACACGTGCTAACTGAAATTTAAAAAAAAGCAGCGTAGAGAGAACTTGAAAATCATCTCGTGTGTCATTATTATTGTCGTATGTTCATGCACCAAACACGTATGTCAAGTATTATTTTAACCAACTAACAGAATTTATAACACTTGTAATAGTTACATGTTTCAAGATAGGAAATATATACCAGTGTGTACCAGTATATACCAGTGTGTACCAGTATATACCAGTATATACCAGTATATACCAGTATATATATATATTAATTATCAAAATAATATGATTTTATTTTATCTCCTGTAAAGCTTAGTCTTTTAAGATATGTATCGAAATCAGTTTTATAATTTGCATAATAAGGAAGAGATTAAGCCATGTGGCATCACCGACTGTACATTAATAGCAAGCGATACAGCTTCTTGATTATTCCCCCTACTTTAGACGGTTGCTGTTCAACACAATCGAAATATTAGTATATCATGGCTGAAATATCGCTGGTCAGTTGCATTTGAAACGCACAAATTGGGTTTCTACACAACGCGAAAGGGACGATAAGACGTAATAATAGTGCACTAGCAGAGTCCTGGAAATTGTGTCCCATTTGCAGGTATACGAGATCCAAACAAGCGGAAGAGGCCGTCGCTGGTGCTGGATGCAACAGGCTTAACCTTAAGTGCATATACCACTTCCATGTAAGGGCTACATTGCATGCGCTGTGTAATAGCCTTAACATTACATATGCATTATATTTTTGTGAATTATTGATAACAATATTCTTACATTATCCTTACAATATTATTGCAGTATGTTGAGTAATTCTAAAGATATGAATATTTTACGTGACTACATATAATTATGAATAATAATAATAATTATTATATGGTTTTATAACTGAGATATTTCATGTTCCTAAATATTTTTTCTCGTAATGTACACTAATTGCCACATGCAAATAATGTTGCTTAACCTACTAGATAGAAATTAATGAATCTTGATCAAGCCCTCAAATGATATTAAATATTCGCAAAGGACATTGTGTTGTATCTAGGTATTGCCATTCTGAACTTTGAGATAGAGCACGCATGCATTGTAACATCGATAGATAGAAAAAGACTGGAAGTAAAATTCTGTACCAATGATGCAGTTTCACAGGAGTATTATATTACTATCATGTTGTAGGTATTTGCAGCAACAAGATATATGATGCAAAACCTGTGTTCCATTACTTTAGACATTCGTTATTATAAAACACAAAATTAAGTACAGCTTGTAACATTATATCCTTGGTAATATGTCATATAAAAATTTCAATATACGCCTGAAGCGCAGTGTTCTATTTAATAATATTTGCAACCTTCAAATAACATTTTTTAAATCATCTTCGTGTGCAGATTTTACTCATTTGTTTCTCAGAGTATTTGGACAGTGTCTGAACTGCATTAAATATTTATGAAGCTCTGAACCTTGTATCTGTACGTTCAATAACACTAAGCAAAGCTTTATTTTAATGTTATTGGGAGATTATAAACACTCACCATTGCATTAAAATCGATGTTTCGTAGGTATATTTCTTCTTAAGATTCAGAATGGGAATGGATTACTATTACTATATTTATTATAAAGCATTACTACAAGTACCAACCCTGCTACCATGTTCACCATACGTATGTGAAGTAGAAAATATATACCGTTCCTCAGTGTTTTGTTCGCTTTATGAAGTCATTTTTTTCAATGCAGCATCCTTATACAGGGAGCGTATATATACTGCAACTTTCCTTAGCTGGAATATTGACATAAGTTATGTTCTCTCTGTTAGCGCATCATAATTATGACGCTTATACACTAATAATGGAAGCCAACCACTGTAGTTGTGCAGTCTGAGCCGTCAGGCCAGCCTCTCCAAGGTTCTGGGTTCGAATCCCGGCTGGAACATAGATGCTTGTGGATTTTAATAACTTATCAGCTAATGGCTACGAGCCGAAGTTTATTTAACTAAGTAACTCTGTGGCTTACGGAACTCGCAAGTTCATTGCCGTAGTAACATGCGTAGTAACAGTCTCTCTTGGGCAAGCTTTCATCACGAACGCCTACTTCTCGAAGATCTCTTCTAATATTGTCCTCCCAGTGACGTCTAGGTCTTCCCAACGGTCTCTCTTTCCACACGGCTTTCCAACCAGGATAGAATATTATCTTCGTATTTCCCCCATCCGAGCTACATTGCATGCCCATCTTAGTCGTCGTGAATTAATTATCCTTACAATATCTGGTGAGTTGTAAAACACCTTGAAGTTCTTAATTATGTAGTCTCCTCCACTGCCCAGTTATCTCGTCGCATTTCGACTCGTATATCTTTCTCAAGACCTTATTTTCAAACACTCGCAATTTATGCTCATCTGCTTGGGTCGTACTGGAACTTTCGCAACCGTAAAGTATTACCGGCAGAATAACCGTTCTGAATATTTGCAATTTCAACATTCTTGATATTAATCTCAAGGTTAGGAGTTTCTGGACTAAATAGAAACATGCGTTACCCAATACTAAATTACTTTTTATTTCTTCCGTCATCTCGTTTTTGCTTGTTACATATGCTATTAAGTATTCAAATTTGTTTACTTTCTCTCTGTTCTCATTCTTAGTTGTTATGTATTTATTTCCTTCATTCTCGGTGTTTCGACTTGTTATCGTTGTATCGATTGATATTCCATATTATCTCCAATTCTTTTTAATTAATTGTTATTGCTTGAAAAGACGCGTTAATAGGTTTGTAATGCTTCTAATGGGGGATGATTGCGGTAGCAATATTTTTGGTAAAATAAATGGGTGGAGGGACGATTACTAAGTAAAATTTGCTAGAATAGTTTCTGGTCTTAGACAATAGGTTGTAAAAAATAGGAAAGGAGGAAAGGGTGATAAAAATAACTTCGTTCTAATCATGTTATATTTAACTTGCGTATTTTTCTTGCTGCATTGATTTAGTGTAATTGAGTTAAAAGAGCAAAAATTATAAATAAAGTTTCTAACCCAATTTTGCACTGAGTAGTGTATGGCAGGCATCCTCAAACAAAAGGATGAGTGTAGTAACCTAACAGTTGTGGAAGGTAGCGAGGCGTTTGATTAAATGGCTATTCCGAAGCAAACTAAATGGATTTCATTAGGTTTGTGGAGGGAATCACCTAACGAAAGAAAATAAATACGATTCGAGTGCTTACTAACTAAATTAGAAGATAAGTCTGAAATTATTCGTATCATTGCACAATCGGAGTGAATATTATTAGGAGAATGAGGTTTACTGAAAGGAGTGTAATATAGATCGGAAGATTGAAGGTAAGTTGGTGTGCTGTGTGAGTGTGTATGTGTTTCTTTCAGAACAAACAGTCCTGATGGTGTTTGGAAATTTGCATTCTTCGGTAATTTTTCGTAAACAACGAATTTAATCGAAAAGCCATTGCTTTCGAGATTCCGATCTAGGTTTCGCTACTTTTTTGATCGAGCGAATGTTTGATTTTAATTTTAAGTAAATTTCAGCTAGAATTCATTTTTCCTCAATTTGCGTTTGACGTCCCCTACGAGTAGATACATCACAATTAAATTGTAATAAAGTTTGTGGTCAGATCTGAAATGTACCAGCTTTGATTTAGTAGCTTATTATCCCCCATCCTGACTAAGGAAAGTGTTGTGGCGATAGTCGACTTCCATGTTGGAGAAGCCTCATCCCAAGAATCGATTGAGAGAAAATATTCTCCGAGAAGGGCGTTTACTGTAGCCATTTAATTGAGCTCAGCGAGGTCTTGATTGTCTTGGTGAATGTTCTTTTCTGTGAGCTCTCATCTTTATTTTGAAAAAATTATTTTATTTTTGAAATACATCCACCAGGCAGACTTGCTTCGTTTTATCGTATTTTGTTTACTCTATGTTTACCATAAGACCTGCCTCATCGCGCACTTCTACAAGACCTCGGTGTTACTTTATAGCGCATTTATATTGTTCCCTATGAGATCTACATCATCCGGGTATACGAACAGTTTATTCAAACTATTCAACGTTATTCCCTTTTGGTCCCCTTTAATTCTTAAAATAGTATATTCTAATGCAAAGTTAAACAATAGTGGTGAGAATAAGGCATCGCCTTGTTTCAATCCGTTGCGAATCTTGAAACTATGTGATATATTATTACCTATCCGCACTCTGCTTATGCTGAGACATTGCCACTAGTTGAACAGGTTTTTTCTTGAAATTCGAAATTGTATCACAATAATGTAAAACTTTTCCCTGTTGATTGAATCATTTATGCTTTCTTAAAATCAGTGAATAACTGGTGAACAGTCCCACTGTATTCTCGTTTCTTCTCCAATATTTGTCTCAAGGAGAAAATTTGTTCCAACGTGGATCTATTTCTTCTAAATCCACATTGGTGATCTCCAATTATTTCAACTACATATACACTTAGGCGTGTTAATAGAATATTCCTTAATACTTTGTAACAGGTTGGAAGTAACGAGATTCCGAGGTAATTATTACAGTCCGTTTAGTAGCCTTGTAAATCGGAGCTATTATTGAGGTTTTCCATTTCTTTGGGATCTCCTCCTTTCTCCATATAGCACTTATCAATTAATGTAGTTCCTAGAATAGAGCCGTTCCTTTGGTTTTAATAATTTCGCTTGGAATATTGTCGATTCCTATTGATTAGAAAATTTTCAACTTATTTATCGACATTTCGATCTCGATCTCGCTATACTCTCTAAAACTTGGGAAAACTTTATTTTATATCAGCCAGTCTAGTAACTTTTGACTTCGGCCCGTCACGATACATCATATACATTTAGTTGAACCTCACAAACGCCTTTCCCCATTCCGGGGATCGAACTCGGGACCTTCGAGCTCTAGGTATGGGTCACGGTTCTGCAGTATAGATTTCAAATTCCTCTGTTTGTACCACGTTGTGCACATTAAGAAGTTTGTCGAAATCACTTTTCCACACATTTGCAATTTTAGTCGTATACGCTTGAAAGTCTCCACGTTCATTTCTAATCATTCCTAACCTCAGCTGGTAACCTTTTCTTAAGGAGTTTACCGCTTTGTATAGATCTTGTATGTTATTTATGTTGCCGCTTTCCTCTATCTCCTGAATCTTCTGCGTCAGATATTGTCGCTTTTTGCTTTTGAACGCGCGTGTGGTGTTTCGTTTCGCGTTACTGTAGTAGTTGGTATTTGCTTAGCTTTTATTACTTAGCCATCGTCGTCTTGCTTGTTTCGTTCCTCATGAAGCTTAAGACATTCTTTATGAAACCAAGGTTTGCTTTTCTGCTTTTTTCTCACCTACATGTTCCTTCGCTGCGCCCTTCACTGTATCACCAATTGCTTCCAACATCAATTTAATTATTACTATCATCATTATTTTTACTTGATTCGGCTAAGATTTCGAACCTATATGAGAGTTCGAGTTGGTAATCTGCTTTTATGCTCGGATTATTTAATCGATAACTTTGAA
Organism: Lepisma saccharinum; assembly: GCA_022664845.1. NCBI lineage: Eukaryota > Metazoa > Arthropoda > Insecta > Zygentoma > Lepismatidae > Lepisma > Lepisma saccharinum. The sequence goes on from JAGDQP010010315.1 coordinate 41,317, forward strand.
TTTAAGTTGTTTGATTCCTTGCTTTCTCTATTCGTGATGCATAACTTTTCACTAATTGATGGTCGGTGTAACCTTCTCCTCATCTGTACGACCTAACATCTATTATGTTGGTGTGTCTTCCTCTATCTACTAATACGTGATCGATTTGGTTGGGACATTTACCATCCGGAGATACCCATGTGTATTTGTATATGTCTGTGTTCAAAGTACGTGCTGTTTACCAGTAGATTTTTCGAAATTGCAACAGTTATCAGTCTTTTTCCATTGTTGTTGGTGATTTCGTGAAGTCTGCATTTGCCTATGGTAGGTCTATACTTTTCTTCTCTCCCTACCTTTGCGTTGAAATCACCCAACACAATTTTCGAATTATACTTCGGTAATCGGTCAAACAGTCTTTCTAGCTCATCATAGAATATATCTTTGTCGTTCTCATCAGTCTCATCAGTTGGTGCATAAACATTTATTAAAATAGTGTTGAACCATTGAATGCGTATCTTAACGTAGATAGTCTTTCGTTTACGAACTCTATATTCTGAACCGCGGGAAGTATGGTATTCTTAATGAGGAATCCTGTTCCGAAGTTATGAGACTTTGTTCCCTCTTAGTAGAAAGTGTATTTGCCCTGTCGGATACTATCTTGACCCTCCCTGATTTCTTGTATCTCTAATATATCCAGCTCGTACTTCTCGGTCTCGCGTATTGCCATCTGAAGAGAGCGAGTTTTGTATAATGTTCGTACGTCGCAATTCTAAGATCTTTCTTAATCCTGTTCTTGAAGCCTGCTGAAGCACTCCTCTCCTGGAGAACCGTATGAGAGACTAGTTTACCTCCGGAGTATTCTACCCGAGGAGAATCCATGAACCAAGTTAATACTTTCTTAATGCCCCAAAAATGCGATTCTTTAAAACTAATAATGGAAGATGCGTTTATACAAGTGACACCTTATCGGTGTTTAAATTTGTAGATGCATTTTGAATCTAGTATCAATAGTAACCAATATATAAAATTTAATCTTTCAGGATTGAGGAAAGACTTAATTATCATTGGAATATCTTATATTGGAATATGAAGGTATCCATACCCCATAGTACTATGTTGCGTTGAAATGCACGTATTTCACGGCGGATAGTAGTCTTCAACTCCTGCAAATACTTGGCATATACCCTGTCCTTAAACTACGTGCGGATGGATTGCCAAGTCAACTTACGAGGGGGGAAATCAGACAACTAGGAAGGAGTTCAAGGATTAAAAATATTTCAAATCGGTCAGCAATCGAACCAGTGGGCGTCGTGTAATGTGTAAATTCAATACATTACGCCGTTCTGAGAGGTAGAAATTTATTTCAACACTTCAAAAAACCACTTCAAATTTTCTGGTGTCCGAACACTTCCGTTTTGTCCTGGAAACTTACATTTCAAAATATGTCAATGATGTTCTATCATCAAATTCACCTGAAAATACTAAGTGGCTCTCGTGTAAGTGCATTGGGGGATGTTCACTATTGCGTGAAGTGGTCACTGCATCTTCGTAACGGAACCTGTTTGCATAAGCGTAGGAGAATGATCACGTGCCTTTCAACGACTTACGAACAAACGTGTTCATATTTGTGACACCTCACTCACACTCACCCTCACATCTTGGCTCAGCCCACTCGCACCCCCACGTTGCATCTTTGCCCTCACTCTCAAGAGAACATGTAGTCCGGCAGGTTTGCTGACTGAAATCGACAGATACAATACGCAGAACGAAGAATTATAAATTATGAAAGAATTACAATTAATTTGAATGCGTAGTAAATCTCTTACCTATTAAATATTACATGGTACGGATGCATTTTACAGAAGACGTCCGAAGGAATTTGCAAGTATTCTTTAGAGCTGTTTTCATTCTCTTCCAATTTTGAAATACAACCTTTGGGTACAAGTCCCATAATATCACTCCTTGCTGAGACTGGCCGATTTCTGTCGGAGATTATATTAGGTATATTAAGTGGACTTGTATGCACTCTATTAAAGAGAAACATAAGAATTTTACAATTTAATCCAATTATTTTATTATCTAAATAAAGTTAACCAGACATTTTTATAAAAACATAAGACTATGTAAGCAGTTTCACTTTATATTAAACACACCTTTCGATTCTAACTTCACATCAATGTAGCCTGTATTTACAGGAGTTACAAGCAATTAGGAACTAACTCTCATGAAAATTTGTGTTTATTTACTGACATTACAGCATTCTAAAACATTGTTCTAGTATATTAGAATAGTGAAATACACTTTATTTAATTGAAGAATTTATAAAATGATTGTATATAGCAGCCGAACCCATGTTTTTCTTTTTTGTTATGTATAAACAGATTTTCAAAAACGTAATTTTCTTGAACACATTTTTATTTTTACTTTTTAGTACGGATTGTTCTATTTTTTAAAGAACAGTATGTTTTAAAAAGTCTTTTTTATTATTTATTTTGTATTTAAAGTTGCAGTTTGCGCTAACTGTTTTTATGATTATCTTGGATACAATACAAGGGTGAGCCAAAGAGTTTAAAATATTCTGGTACATTACTTCCTTTATTCGTCAAGTTACAACAAAAGCCGCCTAGTATTCAAGGTAAAAACCTTCCTGCAAATCTTTCGATCCGACGCCGATACTAATTCTTCTCTTTCGAGGCGAAAAACCTCTGCACGAATGCTTCCACTTCCTCTTCGTTGCTGAAGTTTCATAATCACAGCAAGTAATCCATCGATCAAAACATGTAGTAATACAATGGAGCTAGGTCTGCACTATATGCTGGCTGTGGCAACGATTCGTTTCCCTGCGGTTCCTGAGTTTATTCAGGGTCGTTCAAGAGATAATCGTTGCTGGAAAAACACTCTCTTGTTGTTGAATAATGGCAAGTATTTTATCTCACAATGGCACACATCTCCAACTGGTCGGAGGTTAGTTGGCCATTGATGTTTCGATCGTCCGGAATGAACTAGTGGTGATTTATGTCCTTATAGTACCACCAGACGCAGAGCAACCCTTTTTATTCGAAGCGCCCTTGTTTGGTAACAAGTTTTAATTTCTGCTTAGGCATATTAGGATTACGGAAAAGTATCCACGTTTCATCACATGTAATTATTCTGTTCATGAAGCAAGAAAACGTAAATTGTTTTACACGTTTCTTGCAAACGCACCCTCACCTCACCTTTAGCACTAAAAATATTTTTCGGGTTGCTTCCGCGGTGTTATGGCCAGTTCGAACTCGTACAGCAAATTTTCCGAATTAGACGTTCATATTTTTCCTGTCTTTTCACACACACAAACCGAACGAACCACTGCTCAACATAGCGCCGCAGATGATGAGCGTAGATTAATAGAGCAAAAAGGTTTGACTCGCCTTTTTAATTTATAAGAAATCATCACAAAACACCAAAGAACCAGTTTCTGTAAATCCCATAATAATATTATAAGTGTGTTACCATGTAATTTTAGACATTTGATTCAATATTGATCAGATCAACTCAGAAATGGTTACTTATGAGGAAAAATAACTAACGTAATGAATGATTAAAAGAAAATAGTAACGAGACAGAAAAATATTTCAATATTTTCTCAATGGTAAATCAGTTGCCAAGGAGGCAGCAGACTGGAATTTGATTTCCCGCCAGTATAGCGATCAATACTTCTGTCTATATTGGATCTCATTTTCAAACGCATGATAACAACAACATAATTTTAAAAATGTTAATAGAAGAAGTACAAAATACTAGTACAATAAAAACAAAATATATTATTTCAAATCAAATAACCTTTCATATTAAACAAGGTCTTGCTCTTAAAAGGTAAATATTTCTTTCAAATTCTTATTTATAAGCATACAATCATAATGTATGGCTATTATAAAACTAACTTCATATTTTGAAGATCTATTAAGTAGATTTTGAGAATATATGGATCATACACGAAGATATAAACAAAATTATAACATAGTTGTTGAAGCATCAGTAAAACCACGCCGCTCTAATATTTCGTGTCTGAACTGACGCACACTGCTAAATGAAGAATGGTGAATGTATTTTCACATTCATCAGCGCATGCTAATCAAAGAAATACTGAACTGTTCTAATACTCTGTAGAAAATATCAGTTGGCCGTATTGGTCTACATGGCTTTATTCGGAGCACTTACCTGTTATATGGGAGAGATTATAGAGAGATGCTTCAACTAACTACAGAGAGGTTGCGGTTGAGGGAAGAAATATCGAAACCATTAGGTTTGCAGATCACATAAACAATATTACAATATTCATTAACGTAATTTTGAAGGAGATAAGATGAAGTGATGAGGAATACTGAATTAGTAATGTTCACATTTACTTGACCACAGTAAACACCAAAATTGGAAAATAAAAATATATAAATAAAACAGGTATTTACCATCAAGTATCCGGAACGTAAAGCTTTGGTCTAAAGTTACATTTTTCTCGAGCCCATTATTTGGATGGTGGAAAGTGAAAATACTATCAGCACCAATTTTGTCTAATAGCCATTCCCTCACTATTATGTGGCAATTAGTCTGCTCTACCGAACAGTGTAAACGACAGATGTACGAAGGGTAGTCAAAAAGTTCGTGAACAGCTTGTATAACTCAGTATTACTTACATATTTAGCAATCAAAACCTAGTCACCTTCCAAGTATGATTCACACACGCTTGCCATCTTTGGAAGCAGCGGCGGTGCTCATTGTTTGCAATACTTAGAAGGAGCTTTGTCGCATTTTCCTGGATTTCTCCTGACGGGGTAAAAATGTATACATTTGAGCTTCTGTTTAAATTTGTAGAATAATCAAAACTCACAGGAAATCAGATCATCAGAATACAGTGGTTGAGGAACGATATGAATGTTTCGTTGGCGATAAATTGCTGCACATAGAAAGAGGTGTAACTGAGCGTATTGCTGTGGTGCAGGAACCACCTCCCTTGCCATTTGCGGGGTCCTTTCCTCAGCAAGCTCAAATTTAAATTAGCAGAAACGTACACTGCCTACCGTATTGCTTGCGTTTTTCATTCATCGTCAGTAGATGGAGTTCGAGCACTTTTTGACTGCCAATTGTATACCTGCTTTCTATAGAAAATAAATGGAAGAAAACTTTTGACATAGCGATAAGTAATATTGAATTTGAAAACTTTCTGTTTCGTGAAAAAAAAATGTATTGGCGCTTATGCCCTTATCACTTTTCACCGTCGATTTATCAAACAAGTAAAAGTACAATGTATTATTTTTTTTATCAAAATAATTAATTTGTTTAGTGACCTTGACGATGCTTTTATTTGGTGTATTATTGTGTATAGGGTGATCTACAGAGTATGTTCCTAAATCTATTTATGGGTATTTAACGTAAAGATTAGATTTAAATTTTTATGTTGAGTATTCTGTTATACGGAGCATTAATATCGACTATATAAACATTGAAGCAAGGAAGCATTAAAATGTGTGGACACGAAGGAAACTGAACAATTCGACTGAATTCAGACGATACGTAATGAAGAGATATTGTAGGTGTTTGGTGAAAGATTAAAAATACAGAAGAGAAAAAATCTGATTAAGGGCTTAGACGTGCCGAGATTTTATAGGGAATTAATAACATTAAAATTTAATGTGAAATAAGAGAGCAATGCTTTTCTTTGACAATATTAACGGCGCTAAACATTACTCGAATACAAGAAGAATACGATATTACAGAACCCACTGCTTCTGACAGGATATTAATTATTCTAATTTGCATGATGATAATCTGGTGTAATCTTGTTGTACAATATTGGAACTAGAAACGATACTGATGTACAGTAACTGTTAAAAGTCTTAATTATTGTAATTACCATTGCTCGCAAGGGCTTTATAATCCAAATCCAAAAATTGCGATATTTTTGTTAACCGTTTGGTAATATGAGGAGTGCAATAAACACTCTATTGTGTTGTCTGCTTACCTGAATGTTCTGAGGTACATAATTCTTGAATCTACAAATCGCTCTTCTGATTCGTCTACCATTTCGAATCTGACTTCCAAATTGAAGAACTCTTTTCCTACAGCTCTCAACAACCCTTTTCAAGGCAATGGAGAATAAGTTTGTTAGTTGCAAATTCGCTTGATGAAGTTATACATATTTTTAAAAAATAAAAGTAAAAAAAATCAATTTTGTGATTCACAGGAGGACAATTATAGAAAACATATTCACGTACATTAACACAATAACTTTAGTTTCAGGAATTATTAGTTAAGTTATTGGTTTGTGTTAACTTTTATCTATAAAAATAGGCTTAGATGATAGGTTGTAAATGATACGGAAAGAAACGAAAACACAGTTAAAAATGTTAAAGTCTGTTAAACATTGGAATATTATGAACCCGTTTATCTTCATCAAAACAAAGGTACGTATACCCAGGGCATTGAAATGGTGATTTCCAATTTAACAAAAACCTTGTATGGAAACTAGTAAAAATAATAATAATTAAAAATGGAGGCATATAGATGAATAAGATAATGGAAAATATTTTCCAGTAAGTAGCTGTGGTCAGAAGAGTATGTTCTTATTTGTATTTATTTGTTTGAAATCTGAAATTTAACTTTGTACATGACAAGATGTTAATGACAATGTTAATCTCTGTTACAAATTATGGGACTGTGTTAACCAAAATTACCAAGGCCTTTCGATAGTAAATTTTAGAGCAATTAATAAAGTATTCTTCGTTGAAAATTTACTGAGAACTTTAGGGCCAAATTTTCTGGAGTTTTAGAGAACTAACAGGTGCATTGAATAATTTATAGCGCACTCACTGTCTGTACGCGTGGTCACATGTTCAGTTCCCTCCGGAGTCAATTGAACAGACTATTTCGCATCTCACTTTACCAAATACTGACTTCCTTAGAACCTGACTAGCTCTTTTAGGACTTTATTAACAATCCACAAATTTAATAACTGAATCGTTGATTAAAATGTGTTAATAGACGCAAGGTTTTGAATATTTTAAAAGATTATGTAAACTTGTGGTAAATAATAGTTATCAGAATTACTTTATAAATACCGTATTTCAACCCATATTTGCTCCATAGATATGATACGCACATTGAATATATATACCTGCCACCATGCTCGGCGATGAAATGTACATAATTATTTTGGGATCACGAATGGTCTTACTTTCCATCGGCGATTTAATTGGGTGAAAGGCGTAAAGTTTACAAAAGTGAAAAATATTATCATTGTCAACAAAAAACAAGTTGGCGCTGTGATTCACAAAAGGCTCGGTCCCTTGATAGCATCACAGACGTGCAAGCATTCATTTAAAAAAAATAGATTGGCAACACTGACGACTGGAATGATTAGGGACGAGAAAACCCACATAATTTTTTTCTATTGCCCAGAAATTTCTATTCTAATATTTTCGATTAATGTTAATGCCTACTTTGGTGCAGATAAGTCTAGCATCATGGAAGCAAATGGAAAAATAAATGAATATTAAAATTTAAAATGGTCGGCAACACTGTCAACTGCGGAGACTGTTCATGACGGTTCCGGCGGCTCTGAGCTGATCAAGCTAAGACTTCTCCAAAGATACCACAATCACGTCTTTAAAACTATGAGTTCAAAATTATATTTTTGGTTTGGAATACTGTCAACGGGATGTCTGGAGATGAGGACACCAACAGTGTGTTTTTATTTTGTCGAATAATATTTATGCCAAGTTTGGTACTGCTACGTCTGAATTAATGAAAATAATTTGAAAACTTGAATAGAATAGAAAATTTTTTGGCAACACTATCTACTCGGGTGCTTCTGGACGGTGACACCCACACTGTTTTTCTACTGTCTCGCTCCAATAATGTTTAGGTCACGTTTGGTGTGAATAGGTCCAACGTAATGGAATAATTTTAAGAAATTGAATTATTAAAAATGTGCTGGCAATACTAAACCACTGCACCAATCAAGACGATTCTGACGGCTCTGCGCTAGTCTAGCAAATGTCTATTCAACAGCATCTCAAGTAGCTCGCTACACCTTGAGGTTCCTGAGATTTAATTAGTGCACACGGACAAACAGACGGACTGAACAGGATTGAACTGTTCCTTTTTCTTCTATCAAGGGACCTAAAATACATTGTCAACGACATGAAACTTGAACTTAAGTTAGCTAACGATAGGTCTATAGCTAACTTAAGTTGAAGTTTCATTATCATAGAAAACTTACTTTGGAGCAACGCCATATTTATGTGGGTCGCCGCTTAGAGGACGTAAAAGGCGTCAGAGAGTAAGAAATATTGACAAAGGATGTTTTGCGAAGTTATGACAGGGCGAAGTTAGCAAAATAGCCTACAAATACAGAGTTTACAAGAATTCAGTAAAATGAAAGGCTGGTAGGCACTGCAACTACGCCCTCCATTGAGCCAATCCGATTTTAATCTCTGCACTATTTGAGCTGTCATTACCTGTTGCAACTGGGTACATGTTCTTCCTGTGCGAGTAATAATTTAAGATTAATAAGTTGTTGTCATCAATAGAACAGGTGAAGGACGGAGACATTATGCTCGGGTATGCAGTAGACATCAAATACCTGAAGAAAAGGAAGAAAGACATTGTTACTGATTAGGTCAAAAGAAAGTTTGTTATAAAATGTGTAAAATAATTTTAAAAAATTTCGTTTAAACTAAAAAAGAAGAACCCGAACACATACATTTATTATAACACGTGTAAATGAACTTAGGAATAGCCCAGGGACCACACAAGGCTTTAAGGACCTCATATTACTCCATGCAGTGACGTCGCGTATTAACGTTCACAGGAGCACGTGAACTGCCAACTATTTCAGAATTATTATTATTATTATTATTTTCGTTTCAGATTGTGTTTCTTATCGTAAGATTTAAAAACATTCCACAGTTTAAATTGTTACACTGATACATAGGTATACAGTTCGTTTATCAAGTTGTTATTACTCTCCAATTTGTTTCCAGTTCACATTTCGTTTGTGAACGCGTTGCCCCATATGCGCTTAACTGGCGTTAGGAATAACTTATAACATTGTGTATATGGGACCTCGGCGTGCACAATCCTAGAGTGAACGAAGATAGCAGAAGTACAGGAGTGAGCACTGTTGCTATCTCTCCTTGACTTTTCCACCCGTTCTCGTGTTTAAAATGTAATCAAATCTTCTGGCAGAAGCAAGGATAAACGTTCATTACATACCAAAATCGCAAAATACACAATAAATCGTTTATGGACAAATATATTAAACGCTTAAATAACATAATGTTGCATCTCTATTTACATAAAATTGTTTGAGTTCCAGTATCAGTAATAAACGAAGAGCTAATGAACAGTATCAAGCAGTTTGCAACATTGCGTAAACAAAAAACAACCTTTTTTTTAGTGTGTCGTTCAACCAAAGAGTTATAGATAAGTTTGCTGCCCAGAAAAACAGAAGAATGGACTTCATATACAAATAAAAGTAAGAAGGATATATTTAATTTCTTATTATTATTATTAATATTTTGTGTACGTATTTACTGTGAAAGACAATTTTCAATTGTATACTTTCGTGGAAAACTGCTCTGAGATACATTCGTCGCTGCACTGTCGAGCTTTCGAACCAGCATACCTCAAAAAGCGAGATGATTCCTTACCAGTCCAACTACTTATTTTTGTGTGGAGTTCCTTTTCCATTTCTTAACTCAGTTCTATTTTCTATTTAGCACATTGAGAAATGGTTTCAAGGTATCGAACGATGTGTTTCTTGTTCTCGTATTTTCTTCGTTGCTCTTTGGAGCAGAGATTCTGCCAGGATTTTCAGTTTTGGGGATTTTAAATAAAAATTGGGGTTGTAACTGGAGTTTTGCATGGTTTCTACTGTTTTTACCGTAACAATTCATATTGGGATAAGCTCGACAATTTGGGGGGTGACAGCCCCGAAAAGGGGGTCTGGCGGAATCACTGGTTGTGAACTACCACCTTTCAAGCCCACGAGACGCCACTGACTCCATGTACATAATAAATAAATGATTAAATACTATTGTAGTAAGATGAACTCCTATTATTGACCGCAGCGTACTTCACGACTTTAGTTCTATCAGGGTTTTAGTTTATTCGGAATTATTCTAAAATAGTTGTTTAACGCACTGTCCTGCTAAAAAGGGCTTCCTTTAATGCTTCAGCAGGAGTTGAGGCGCATGCGCGAGTAAAGGTCTATGTTTTACTTAGCTTGTATTGAAAAAAAAATGGCAAGAAAGTTTAAACATTTTGTCCGCAGAGCAGAGTGGCGCTGTATGACGTTTGTTCCATAAGCCCAACACACTTTTTAAGCGTCCGTTCACTCAAGGAAAGAGCATGTGACATAGACTTTTTTGTTCCAGGGTTTTGTAGTTCATTTCTTTCCAGAAATTTCTTAATACCGAGTCTATATGTTGCAATATGCTCAATCCACGTGTAAGTACATATCAGGGATACGTCAGGGACGTTTATTTCTTAAATGACTGCACTTACTCAAGAATACCACATAGACGTTTGTTCGCGCATACGCCTCAATTGATGTGAAGTCTTGTACAGTACAACTGATTGGGCTGTCCGTCTCTCGACAACTACTAGGACTAGAATGGTGCTTGAGGTGTCGTTAGAAAAGTATCGACGAGGCGAGTTCAAACCCGCATGGATCATACACGTTACAGGGGCGCTCTTTGTCGACCGGGTAGCCGTGCGGTCTAAGGCGTTAGTCCAATGACTCGAAGATCCCTAGTTCGAATCCCGGAGCATGGCTGTTTGTGGATATTAACTAGATGTAATCGTCAAATCGTGACAGTCCGAACTCAAAAGTAACTAAATAGGTCCATATAGAATAAAGTTTAAAATAATGTTTTACCAGGGGTGCTTACCAGGCAATTTATAACTTAGAAACTACTGGAACTAGAGAGGTGGTTGAGGAATTCTTGGAAAGGTCCTGATTCATCCAAATTGTAGGGTAGAGCCCGAGTTCCGGGCAGGTGAATTTTTATAAAACATGAGAACTACTAGGGTTATCAAGGTGTTTGAGGTGTCAATTGAAGAGTCTCAGCAAAACGAATTCAAACCAGTATAGAAAATCCAGAACGCAGAGGGTAGTGCTGAGATAGGGAGGATTTTGAGCTCAGGAATCACTAGGGCTAGGAAGGTGGCTGAGGTGCCGTTCGAAAGGTCTTGTCGCAAATTTCCCAATGGAACAATGATCATCCAAATAGGATGTTCGCTGCTGAAATCTGGTGGTAACATAATGCATAGTCCCCCGAATAGGTTCTGCCTGACTGGTTCCTTTAATGAGTTGTCCAAATTGTCTCTTTTGGAAGACATGTTTGGCTTAGTATTGGAAGGAAAAAGAATAAAGAAAAGGAGGAATGATCAAAGAAAGAAAGCTAATAAATAAATAAAAACAGAAAGAAAGAAAGCAGAAGAAAAGAAAGAAAGAAAGAAAGAAAGAAAGAAAGAAAAGAAAAATAAAGAAATAAAGAAAACAAAGAGAAGTAAGATTGAAAAGAATAAGAAATAAAGAAAAGAAAGAAAGAGAAAGAAAATAAAAAGAAAGAAAGAAAAAATAAATAAAGAAAAGAAAAAGAAAGAAAGAAGAAAGAAAAGAAAGTAAAAAATAAAGAAAGAAAGAAGGCAAGAAAAAGGAAGAAAAAGAAAGAAAGAAAGAAAAGAAAAAGAAAGAAAGAAAAATAAAGAAAGAAATAAAGAAAGAAAAGAAAAATAAAGAAAAAAGAAAAGAAAAAAGAAAAGAAAAATCAATAAATAAATAAAGAAATGAAAGAAAAATAAAGAAAGAAAGAAGGAAAGAAAAATGAAGACAGAAAGAAAGAAAAATAAAGAAAGAGAAAAGAATGAAAGGAAAATAAAGAAAGATAAAAGAAAGAAAGAAACAAAAAAGAAAGAGAGAAATAAAAGAAAAATAAGGGAAGAAAGAAAAGAAAAATAAAGAAAGAAAGAAAAGAAAAAGAACGAAAGAAATAAAGAAAAGAAAAATAAAGAAATGTAGCTTAAGATCGAAAAGAGACCAAAGAGAGAAAGGAAGAAAATGAAAAATAAAGAAAAAGACAGAAGGAAAGTAGAGGAAAACAGATATAATAAGAAACAAACAGAACAGAAAATAAGGATAGAGAGAAAGACAGATGAAGGAATTAAGGAAGATTAGACAGAAGGAAGAAGAGAACGAAGCAAAGGGAAAGGTAGAAATAAATAAAGAAAAATAAGGTAAAATGTAAAAAACGAGAACAAGAAAGAAGAAAAGGATACAAAGAAAAAAAGAAAGGTGCGAAAAAGAAGAATTAAGAAAACAATATAAAGAATGAGGCATAACGGTAAGATAATTAAGTCCCTCCATTCCTTTACAGGAAAAATCACACGTGTATAGAAAACATTACTTCTGTTAATTAAAACAGTAAATATCCCTCAGTTTAGAGGACGAACACACTTTTGGTATTTTTTTCTTCAAATAAATGTTGAAGTAGAGAAGTTTTTGTACACACCATAAAACTCTGTCCGTGAGTGATTTATGTCATGGTGTAATTCGCAGCGACACAACATGTAACGGATCCCACGGTTCGTCAAGTGATTAATGGCTAATTGGAAGATCTTCAATATCCACTTCCACTTCCCTTTTTTCTTCATTTAAATTGGGAGATTCAAGCTCTGCGAATAATTGAAGGTATCATCTAATGGATGTCGACGGTGTAATTGCTATATTTTGGGGATAAGTTTATAGATCATTGACGCGAAAAGTTTATATTCAGTCTCCTTTCTAAGAAATACATTTGTTAATTCTTCAGATAACATTATTTTTAATCTCGGCGAATCAGTAACACATTTATTGTTTCACAGTTCGTTGAGCACCAGCTTCATGCAATGGATGTATACTCCTCTTACGATGGACTAGTGGGAAGCTAACCTAACCTTCCACCATCTTGAACTTGTTTGACAAGTGCATTTAATACTGATTATTGCGAGAAGTAAGGATCGACTTATATCACAGTTTTCTGCAACGAAGAGAAAATTTAAAGCTCTGATATGTGAGTGCTCAATAATACTGTTTTCATAGTTTTATAACATTCTTATGGGTTATTCTAACCTGATAGTTTCTGTAAGAAGAGTTCCACCGGTTTCCTAAAGAGAGATTAACTATTCTTGTTTCTTAAAGAAAATACTTACTACATTTTAAAATTATCTTACCTCTGGGTCTGAGGAAAAATTTCCTGAAGACCAAAAATAAATTAAAATTAAAATTCTTACCAGTGCAGGTAATCTACGTTCTGAATGAAAGCAAGGAATGATGTTCCAAGTCCTCTCAACATCTCGGAGTATCCATGGTTCAGAGTGTACGTGAGGAAATATTCACCAAAGAGATCCAGAACAACGTCTTGTGACATGCCTGCAAAAGCATAAAGAATGAAGCAACTGGATCACCAATATATATAAGTAATATTATTACTTTTCACAAAATCCATTTTGTGTTCTACTTTCACTAAGCTGCAGAAGATAAGCTAAATTTTGTATTAACATAGATCGAAGCACCAAAGCTATGAATGTTACTACACAAATCATGCCATATTTTGTTAATTTAATTGTTCTTAGGTTTTACCAAATCTAATTGCAATTAATGGACGTAATAGAATAGCTCATTCCACTCTTATGTAAATATTGGAAAATTGTACCATAAACTCCTAAATTTGTGTTAAGTTGTTCCGTACTTACCTGATAAATTTGTGTAGAAAATGTTTATTAATATACAGGGTGTTCCTAAAATACTCGGCAAAAATTTAAGAGGTGATTCCTACCATCAAAAGAAGTAAAAAGTTCACATGAACATGAGTGAAATTCTGCTTCGTTTTGGAGATACAGCGTTTCCCAAATAATAAAATAATTTACAGCTATATTCAATCCACCACTGGATGACGGCTCTCCCTAAGGGAGGAATTTGTGTACTGCTACCACACTGACCAGATGTGTTGAGAGAGGAGTGCCGAAACTCTCAATTGTGATCGCCACTGTCTTTTGTCCAATTTCATCATAATGCTGGGTGGACACCGTTCGAGACCCACTCGCTTTGGAAAAAATTAACTGAAGAAAACTTGAATTGAACCCGGGACCCCACGATAAACAGTCAGCGACGGTAACCACTTGACCAGCGGAGCGGTCATATATATAAACAGTTAGAATTCTACATAAAACACGAAATGTATGTGGCAAGTGCAAAGGAGCTCCATTTGTAGGCCTAATAGAAGGAAACGTATTTTCCAAAAAGGGCGATACAGGGAGACAGACTTTCTTTCAACTGCAATAAATTTATCCTCGAAGTGAATTTGATGTAGTGTAAAGTGCACGCGGAAGGATGCATAAGACAACATTTATTGACTTTTCATCAGCGTTTCGTTTTACGTTTTAAACTTATAAATGTTCTCATCGTCTGAGATATACACTCAAGTGCCAAAAGTCATGAGATGTATAAATAATAATGTGTAGGACCCCTCGAGCGTGGCAGGGAAACGACAAGTCGTTGGTAGTCTGCTAGAGAGATGTTTAGTCATGTAATCTCCATTGTCGTCCATAATTCAGTGGTTTTTGCTGGTGGAGGATCCTGGGCATGAATGGTACTTTCGATGATATCCCACATGTACTCAATAGGGTTCAATCTAGGGGTCCATATCGTGCGTTCGAAGTTGCCAAAGTGTTCGTCAAACCAGTCACACAACATTGCGGCCCGGTGATATGGTCCATTTCCATCCTTGAAAAGCTCACTTTAGGCAGGGTAAGTAGAAGAGTACCAACAATTTGTTGTATAAGTTCAAAGTCCAAGGT